>JBBPSC010000451.1:0-18002 GCA_038093395.1 Baorangia bicolor
AATTCTCATGAACATTCGGGTAGCACCCTTATCACAAAAGAAAAATCTCACGAAGGTCGAGGCCCTCTTAGACAGTGGTGCCAATGCCATATTTGTTAACAAATCATGGGCTGAAAAAGTAAAACTTCCGCTCATCACGTTACGAAATCCTATACCTGTATTTAATGTTGATGGCACTAAAAATACTGCCGGTCACATCACCCACACTGCAGATCTTATGATCGAATTCCAAGGACATCAGGAAAGAGTCATTGCCGAAGTAACGGACCTAGGCAAAAATGCTTTGATCCTCGGATATAGCTGGCTGAAACGCCATAACCCGGAAATAGACTGGACCAAGGGAACTGTCAAGATGACACATTGCCCACGGCATTGTCATATGCTCCAGGAAAAGCCAATTTCGGTTAGACTTATCGAGAAAGAGGAGCAGGACCTCCAGTACCAAGTCCACGCTACTATTCGCGCTCTAGAAGAGCAAGCTGCAGCACCACCTAAAGAAAAAACCCCTGAGGAACTTGTTCCAAAGGAATATCACAAATATTTACACATATTCTCAAAAAAGGAATCCGAGCGCATGCCGCTTAGGAAACCATGGGATTACACTATCGAAATGAAAGAAACATTCAAACCACGTAAAGGTCACTTAATTCCCCTATCAGTAACGGAACAGGAGGAAGTCTCCACTTTCATAGACGATCAGCTAAAGAAGGGTTACATAAGACCTTCGAAATCCCCCCAAACATCACCAGTGTTCTTTGTCCCAAAGAAGGACGGAAAGAAGCGGATGGTCCAAGATTACCGCTATCTCAATGAACACACGGTTAAAAACAATTACCCTCTCCCCTTAATCTCCCAGCTTGTGGACAAGCTTAAAGGAGTTAAATTACTCATGAAGATGGATCTTTGTTGGGGCTACAACAATGTCCGTATCAAGGAAGGTGACGAATGGAAAGCATCCTTCGTGTGCTTCCGCGGAGCATACGAACCTCTTGTTATGTATTTCAGTTTATGCAATTCCCCATCCACGTTCCAGGCCATGATGAATGAAATCTTTGCCAATATGGAGGACGTTGTGGTGGTCTACATCGACGATATTTTAATATTCACAAAAACAGACAATGAGGCAGAACACGACAAGATAGTTATGGAAGTTCTACGCCATCTACAAGAAAATGATTTATTTGTCAAACCAGAAAAATGCACGTTTAAAACCAACGAGGTTGATTTCCTCGGAATGATCGTAGGAAAGGACGGAATCAAGATGGATCAGTCCAAGGTGGAGGCCATTTTGAAATGGCCCGAACCCACGAGTGTCAAAGGAGTTAGGAGTTTTCTAGGGCTGGCCAACTTCTACCGAAGATTCATTAAAGACTACGCGCAAGTCGCACGACCCCTGAATGATCTTCTCAAGAAGGATCTTGTCTTCGAATGGAAGCAGGAACAGCAACACGCGTTTGACACGCTTAAGAAATGCTTTACCACGGCTCCTGTATTGGCATTCCCGGATAATGATTGTCAATTCTGTTTGGAATGTGATGCCTCGGACTTCGCAACTGGCGCGGTCTTATCTATTTTGAAAGATGACAAATGGCACCCAGTTGCCTACCACAGTCACAGCATGTCTCCGCAAGAACGGAACTATCCCATATGTGACAAAGAAATGCTATCTATCATCCGATCTCTTGAGATCTGGAGACACTATTTGGAACTTGGAAGGCGCTAAACATCAATTTGAAATTTGGAATGACCACGCTAACCTTCAATATTTTATGAAATCTCAGGATCTAAACCGCAGGCAAGCAAGATGGTCTCAGTACCTCTCACGGTTTGACTATGTATTTGTCTACAAGCCGGGCACTACAAACACAAAAGCAGATGCACTCTCTAGACGAGAAGATCACACGCAAGGCATAGAAGATGATAATAAAGGCGTTACAATGATCCCACCAGAATGTATACGGACTTCGCAAGAAGTCGTAATATGTGATGAAGGCAACACTTACCTAAAACTCATAAAATCAGCCATGGCACTCCTAAAAGAAAGTCACGTAAAAGAACTTACCACAAAGTTTGGAGCACGCCAAGAAGACGGCTATATAAAAAAGGAAGATCGTATCTATGTCCCGGATCAGGACACCCTCCACTTAAAAATAGTAAAATCCTGCCACGACTCACCTGTCACTGGTCATCCCAGTTATGAGAAAACCATTGAGCTCCTAAGTCGGAGTTATTGGTGGAATTCCATGACCTCTTACGTCAAGGAATATGTTGCTAGATGTAACAGATGTCAACGCATGAAGGGCACAAACCAAGCCCCTTCCGGCTTACTTAACCCTCTCACGGTTCCGGATAAACCATGGGAACATGTCACGGCAGATTTCACCACAGATTTGCCATTATCTAATGGATTCGACATGATCCTAGTGGTCGTTGATCGTTTCTCGAAGGAGACAGAGTTTATCGCATGTAACAAGACAGTTACAGCGCTGGACACTGCTAAGCTCTACCTTCACCATGTGTGGAAGCAGCATGGACTGCCTAAAACTATTGTATCGGATCACGGACCGCAATTCGCATCCCAAGTTATGCAGGATGTCCTGACACGCTTAGGCATCCAGTCTAAATTAAGCACCACTTTTCATCCGCAGACAGACGGTCAGACGGAACGCATGAACAGAGATCTCCAGCAGTATCTCAGATTGTTTTGTGCTGAGAAGCAACATGATTGGGCAGATTGGCTCCCGATCGCTCAATTTTCATATAACTCGAAGTTGCAAGCATCTTCTAAGAAACCCCTTTTGAAGTCACACACTCTTACCAACCAAGGTTAGGGTTTGAGCCATGTGTCTCTAAAGCCCCAGCGGCCGAGGAGTTCACAAATGAAATGGCCAAGACTTTAGAAGAAACCAAAAATAACCTATTAAAGGCTCAAGCTCACATGAAGGAGCAAGCCGATAAACACAGGAGCGAGGCTCCCAAGTATTCTATTGGAGATAAAGTTTGGTTAAGCACAACCAACTTACGTCTCACACGCGCTTCTAAGAAGCTCACGGAAAAATGGCTGGGTCCATACGTTATCACGGCATTTGCAGGCCCCAATGCTGTTACCCTTAACTTACCGAGATCTATGAAGATTCACCCCACGGTAAACATATCACGCGTCAAGCCATACAAAGAACGGCTCCCTGGTCAGAAAGCTGATAAGCCAGGCCCTGTGCTAGTCACCAACGATCGTGATGATGAATATGAGGTTGAATACATTGTCGATTCTCGCTTAAAAAACAGAAAACTCAAGTATCTCGTTCATTGGGAAGGATATTCCGACGAAGACCGTATGTGGGAAACGGAGGCAAATCTTAACCATGCCAAAGGGGCTATCGAAGATTTTCATGCATCTCACCCCTCCGCACCCCACAGGCTTCGAATGACTAATGCTCAATTCATAAAAATATTTATCCCTGTTCCTGAGTCCACAACAACGTTGGACAAGAAGGACGAACCTTTTGATCGCCTGGAAGTCGATCCCTAGAAGGGGGGTAGTGTTACGGGTCTAACATTTTCTCCCTTATCTTATCTTTTGATCTTATCTTATCGCGTCACGTGATCTTATCAGATCTCATCGTCTAATTATCGTGAACGCTTTATCTAATCTTTTGGACTTAGAACCTTTCGCACAATGGACACTTATTTCTCTCGGATCTAAGATCCACTTACACCTAGCACGGTTTCACATCTTCACTCATCACCGTGCAGGCTATTATTCTCTCCATTCTACATGCGTTGTACACATGCCATGCTTCTTTACTTCCATTCTGCCACATCCTCATGTGGTCCTCATGTTATGATTCTCTTCCATTCTATGGCTATGTTTCCACACCATGTTTCATGCACATGTCTCTCCTATATTGTAGATACACCGTAAACACATGCAAACTCTGTAGTAGTATATAAAGTCTCAATAGACGGCCAGAGAACTCCAGTCTAGTTCTCTTGGTCTTTTCCCCTCAAAGATCAGAGTAGTCTCTTATTCCTTCACCTCTCCAAGTCTAAGTGTTTCTAGTGCAACCTTTGAGCCACAAGCTTTTTGGGTTGTTTCAGTTTCAATGGTCCCTTCAAGGTCACACAGGTACTATCCCCCCTCACCTACCAACTCTGCCTCCCTCCTACATGGAAAATCCATGATGTCTTCCACACCTCATTACTCTTTCCTTATCACTCCACCAAAACACATGGCCCTACCTTCTCTTCTCCCCCTCCTGACATCATAGATAATGAAGAAAAATACAAAGTCGAGGCCATCATCTCCCGCAAAGGCCCAGCTAACCACCACTTGTTCCTGACTGCATGGAAAGGATACCCCTCATCCAAAAATACATGGGAACCCGCTTCTAATCTCTGTCACTCTGCCACCCTTCTTGCTGCCTATATGAAACGACACCGACTATAAAGAGAAAAGCTCCAAGATGTTCTATCTTGGCCCCCCTCGCTTTTAACCAATTGACACCTCCTCCACCAACCCTATGCTAGAAATCCTTCCTTTCCTCATCATTTTCTTCTTCTTGGTCATTGGACTTTCCATCCATTGCACCCACTCCACTTACTCCAGCCCTACTCTTCTCATCATCTCTGCCATCTTTTTCATAGTCTTCCTCGTTCACTTCGTCTGCACCCTCACCCAAGAACCTCATTTATGTTCTTTGACCTCATCCTTGCCCAATATGCCATTTTCCTCCTTGGATATCACATCATCTCAGCCCTCTCTTTCATCCAGTTCATCATTCTCATTCTGTTTTGCCCTGTCTTCTGCCTGAATCTGGGCGAAACATGCTCTTCACCACTGTTTTAGACACTTCCACTCTTCTCCATGCCATTGAAGAAGACCCCCTCTTTGAAGAGGATTACATTTCTCAATCTCTCATTCGGGCTTTTCATGGTATCACCTGTACACAACATTTCTTGAACCTCTTCCAGAACCAAGACCTAGCCTTACGTAGTTCTTTGACCGAAATTCCCTTTCACATTCTCAGTGCACTATATGACCATAGCTTCTCCACCTTTATTACCTCCATTCCCCTGGCTACCATTTACCCCACCCTCCATCACATTTTTCTCTCCCTTACCCAAGAACAACATGACAGTTATCTTGAACACTCAGACATACTTCCTTCCAACAGAACCCCCTCCTCTACCTCAGCTCCTACCTCAGCCCTTGCCACTTGCCTCTCCTCTCCTCCTCCAGAACCATCCCCAGTTGCCGCTGGAAGCGATGACAACACCATCCCCATCCCTCAACTGGAACCTCAGGTATTTAAACCCCCTCATGGACAGTGCACCCTATCCTCTCCCACTCAAGTCATGCCCCCATTCTCTCAACTCCCAGTTGCCTGTGCAAACCCCTCTACTAAGTGCTTCCATTGTTTTAACTGAGGACATTTTCAAAAGGATTGCCCTACGTATTTGTTATGCGAAGTATACCAACGAGGTCTCGTTCAACAAGGATACTTCAACAGGTGATGCTCATGAAGAGACCGATGTCTGAGGAGCTTCAGGGATAATGAAACACAGGGACAAGGGAGTCTCTAAGGAGACTGACAAGAATGCCCAGGAGTGCTGGAACTTGGTACAAGGACACCCAGGGTTGCTAGGTCTTTAATGTAGAAGGAGAGTGTCGACGATGAGTCACACTTGAGGACTAGGGCAAGGACTTATGAGGGGAAGTTTGACTTCCAGGTGATTCAAGAAGGTATGCTTGTATAGCGTAGATCAAGAATGAGCAGTACAAGCAGAGTGGTATAGGTTTATATAAGAAGTCTGAGTGCACACAGACCAGGCTCCTTATAAGGAAATGAACAAGAGGGAAATAGGGTGGAAGCTAAGGAATACTAGCCATTGTGAGAGAGATGGTGAGGAGACAAGTAAGTCCAGGAAAAGATATTCAAGTTAAGAGAGAGAGAAAAGTGAAGTTGGAATGGTCAGCAAGGATGAGTAGAATGGCAGAAGAGATGGAAGCTGACCGACTGTACCAAGTACAAGTAAGAGAATGATGGGTAAAGAGGATAAGACAAGAAAAGAGGACGAAAATTGTAACAGTATTCTTGTCCCCACTGCCGCCAAATCTGCCCTGGCCATCTCACTAGAGATTGTCTCACCATCCAATGTGGCAGTTGTCTCAACTGGGGTCATTCTGACTGATTCTGTCCCCATCATAACTGTGCAATCTGTTCTCAGGCAGGACATGTGGCAGACAACTGTCCTTTTGACCGTCTCTCCCCTTCCCAGGCACACACCATCCACAGAGGACCCTCTATTCCTAGCATGTGAGTGCAGGAGACAAGTGTGTTTAACTCTTGAGCCAGGAGCTCAAAGGTATGAAGGGGGTAGTGTTACGGTTTTTCTTCTTCATCATTCAACCCATCTTGTCATTTCCCAACTTGTCACTCACATGTGGCACAGTAAGTTGGCTTCTGTTGCAAACATGTCATGTGACGTATCCCATGACACTATCTTTTATCTTATCTTTTCATTTTTCCAAGTCACATGACTTCTACCCTTTTTTATCACGTGACCGTGAGAAGGTCTAGACCCAATCATGTGGACTCTTTATGACTCATAGGGCTAGACCCTTATCTCTTATCTATGACATCATAGTACAGATGGTCTAGGCTATGATACACGCTGACATCATTGCCTCTAATCCTCGACACAAGTATCTATCTAACCTACCCTAAAGTACCTGCCCTAAACATAGTCAGTAGGTATATAATCTGAATGAGCACTACCGAGAACTTTAGTCAAGTTCTTGTTGGTTTTCCCCAATCTCTTGATTCTACCAAGCTCTCTGGTGTGATTCAACCCAAGTCTTTATTAGATTTGAGGTCATCAACATTAGAACTTGACTACATCACTTGCCTCGATTCACACCTCATCTTTGGACACCTCATCATCATTACACGTGGCCCCCAGCATTAAGGGAATACAGCTGGACTCCAGGCTTAAAGAGACCTCCTTCCACACCCTACCTTTTCTCTTGCTCTCTTGAGCACCTTTCTTTTATGTAGTCCCTGCAACTAGAGGCAGCAAAGTCAAGTAGCCTGTAAGGCGCTTGAAGTGGTACCCTCGAGTGGATCTAATGTGTTTAAACACTGCCACAAAACCCCTTTGCTTCTTTTGGCTATACGCCGTGTCCACATGAGGCACATTCCTTTTATGAAGTTACCTAGTACCAATGCATGTGCAAGAGTGGACTTGTGCCCACACACTTAGGTAATACCTACACTTTTGAAGGAATCATCAGAGATTGAGATCCAAGATTCACATATCTGGAGTGATAAAGATCCTCAATACCTTTACTTTTCTGGATGTTCCCCAAGTGGAAAAAGGAGGAGTCCCCTGAGCTCCTGCTTAGGTTCTCTTCAGATCCTAACAACGACCCAATTGTCTCACTCCCAGACATCAGCTATGCTTACCCTCGCTTTCTTGATTACATTCGAGGAGGTTTACGTTTTCCGACCACATTCCTAGAGGAACTCGTGGTCACAAGAGAAGAAGCAGAGGAAGCAAGGATCCCTGCTTTAGAGTTTCATCTCACACAGCAAGCATACAGATGTGGCGGAGACTTAGTCAGTCCCACAAATCAAGGACAATCTGCACTTCGACCTGTTCGCACACCAGTCCCTGAGTGTTACGGGTCTACATTTTTCACCCTTCACATTTTCTTTTTATCTTATCTTATCGCGTCACATGATCCCTTAGGATCTAATCATCTATCTTATCATGAATGCTCTACTTACATTTCATGGACTTAGTCGTTTAGTGCAACAGCTGCTTAGTCAGCTCGGACACTCAACCCTTTCACACGGATCTAAGATCCACTTACACTGTCATGGAGTTCACCTTTTCACTTCATCTCCGTGCTGGCTATTATTACATCATGCTTCTCTTCCATTTTGATGAACATGCACATCACACATTTCATGCTTCTCTTCTCTTCCATTCTGCCACACAGCATGTTGGCCTCATGCTATGCTTCTACGCTTCCATTCCATTCCCATACATGCGGACAAAGCATTGTCATCGTAGATTAGACATACACAGGTGTACACAAACCATGTAGTATATAAAGTCCCAATGCAATGCCAGAGAACTCCAGTCTAGTTCTTCTGGTCTTTTCCCCTCAAAGGGTCCCAGTAGTAGTACTCTTTTCCTCTCTTCCAAAGTCTTAGCCTTTCTAGTGCAACCTTTGAGCTTCAAGCTTTGAGGGTTGTTTCACTGAGCCCTGTCGTTCCATCAGACAACGACGACCTACCAACTCCCTTCCCCTCCTCTCCAATGGTACCATCACCACCAAACATGTCAGGCAACCTCGCACAACTCGTCGATGAGCTACATGCTCAGTTGGCAGAAATGCAAAGAGATCTGTGAGCAGCAAAAGACGTCACTAACGCAGCAAACCTCGCCACAGCAGGTCTGCGAACTGAGGTAAAAGTTATGAAGAAAGTAGAGGTCATACCTGACCCTGGACTTTTTGATGGTTCATATGATAAATTTGATGAATGGTGGATGAAGTTATCCATCTACCTTACAATAAACATGGAAACATTTGCGTCCTCCAAGGACAAATGTATCGCTTGCTGGACAAGGATCGGCTCTAAGGAGCACAAGGACAAGAATGGAGTAGGTACATGGGCCCGAAATCAACTCCTCAAATATATGCCAAAACACACGGCCTTGTGGCCAACTGAAGAAGAACTCACAGAAATGATGGCTGCTCGTTTCCGACCAGGCAATCTCGCAGATACTGCGGCCAACAAACTGTTTAAGCTCTGCCAGTCTAATGACCAGTGGATAGAAGACTTCCTTACAAAATGGTTGTCTTTATATGAAACAAGCAACTGCGGAGATGCCATGGGCTGTTTCCTGTTGGAAAAGAATGTGAAGGAGAAGATCATCCACCAGGTCTTCATAAATGAAGAAAGGCAGGACACCATTGAAGAATACATCAAGGTGATCCACAAAATTGGTAATGCTGAAGAAGTCATCAATTACTGAATCAAGAGCAACCAGGGGCACACCTGGGGTAACAATGCACAGAAAGAAAACTCAAGCAGAGCCTGCACATATGGTGGCCGTGGAGAGCCAATGGAGATTGATGCCGTAAGCAAATGCAGCAAATGCTTCAATTGTCAGGGTCCTCATCTTGCTAAAGACTGTGACAAACCCAAGCGAGAATGCAAGGAATGCAAGTTCCTTGGGAGAGGGCATAGCTGACGCTGCAGCAAATTTTGCAGTGTCCAAGCTACTAGCTCTGGGGATTCAGACAGTGAAGAAGAGGGCCATTCACATGGCAAAGGAAAGGGAAAGGCGAAGACAGGAGAGTCTAAGCCTGACCCTGAGAAGTCCATAAAAGGAATGGGCTTTGAAGAAATGAAAGCCTTCTTTTACGACATGCAAACATCGGAAATGAAGCAATCGGAAAAAGGGTGGTCTGCCTGAGTTCTTGGGAAACTCCTGCAGATGTAGCTTCTTCATCAACAAGCCCCCACGCTGCTGCTTCAGGGTGGGATTTTACAAATTCTTTTAGTATACTGGATATGGAATACGGACAAGAGGAAGATGCATTCTTCCAATCTTCATCTACAGACAATTACGAAACATGTACAACCAAGACTGGGAGTCAGATTGAGTCTGACCTTGCTGCACAGGATTGCAGGCTTAATTCGGTCAAGAAAAATAAAGAAAAAAATATTACGTCTTATTTATCCAATGAAACTCCTGAACGGATTCTGATCAGATCCATTAAATCAAAGAAAGAGATCAATCTGGAAGTTGGGGTTGCAGCCTCGACAACCAAACACAAGATGACCATAACGCATGCCCTACTGGATAGCGGTGTGAACGGTGTTTTCCTCAACGCAACCTGGGCCAAGACGAATGGTATCAGGGTTATGAAACTCGACCGACCAATCCCAGTATACAATGTGGATGGAACCAAGAACTCAGCTGGAGACATCATGCATATGGCAGAGTTAATCATAGACTACCAAGGTCACCGTGAAAAGTTAGTAGTGGAAGTTACCGACCTTGGTAGAAACCCCTTGATCCTTGGATACACATGGCTCGCAAAGCACAATCCCAAGATTGACTGGCAGACCAGACCTGTCAAACTCACACACTGTCTGAGAACATGTTACCTTCTCTCAGATAGATCCGTCTTCTTGAGGACCTTAGAAGAAAAGGAACTCAACAACATGCCTTACATGTACCGTACACTAAAATGGATTAGCCGACTCCAGGTAATGGACAAACCGGACAAGACTCCTGCGGAACTGGTTCCAAAGGAATTCCATGAGTGGCTGGATGTGTTTGGGAAGAAAGTGTTACGGGTCTAACATTTTTCCTCTTATCTTTTTATCTTATCTTATCGCGTCACGTGATCCCAAGGATCTAATCATCTATCCTATCGTGAACGCTCTACTTACAACTGTTCATGGACTTAGTCGTTTTGTGCAATTGCTGCTTAGTCAGCAGGGACACTCAACCCTTCACACGGATCTCAGATCCCCTTTTACCTAGCACGGTTTCACCTTTTCACTTATCACCATGCAGGCTACTATTCTCTTCCATTCTACATGTGTTGAACGCATGTCATGCTTCTTTCTTCCATTTTACCACATCCTCATGTGGTCCTCATGTTTCGCTTCTCTTCCATTACATGGCTATGTTTCCACACCATGCCTTATGCACATGCCCTCATATATCGTAGATTAGGCGTACACAGGTGTACACATCCATGTAGTATATAAACCCTCAATAGACGGCCAGAGAACTCCAGTCTAGTTCTCTTGGTCTTTTCCCCTCAAAGATCAGAGTAGTCTCTTCTCCTCCTCTTCCAAGTCTAAGTGTTTCTAGTGCAACCTTTGAGCCACAAGCTTTTTGGGTTGTTTCAGAAAGAGTCTGAGCGCATGCCTGAATGTAAATCTTGGGATCATGCCATTGATCTTAAGGCAGATTTCAAGCCCCGCAAAGGCAAGCTTTATCCCATGTCGGTTACCGAACAAGAAGAGGTATCAGCATTTGTGGATGACCAATTACAAAAGGGGTACATCAGGCCCTCTAAGTCTCCCCAAACATCTCCAGTTTTCTTTATTCCCAAGAAAGATGGAAAGAAGTGCATGGTACAGGATTACTGTTACTTAAATGAAAACACCATAAAAAATAATTATCCGCTTCCTCTCATCACACAGCTCATTGATAGACTCAAAGGAGCTAAGCTATTTACAAAGATGGACTTACGTTGGGGTTATAACAATGTGCACATTAAGGAAGGTGACAAGTGGAAAGCTGCTTTTGTCTGCCACCGAGGTGCTTATGAACCCCTCGTTATGTATTTTGGACAATGCAATTCTCCGGCCACGTTCCAAGCAATGATGAACGATATCTTTGCCAATATGCCAGAAGTAGTCATAGTATACATAGATGACATACTCATATTTATGAAAATGGACAACGTGGAAGAACATGATAAAATCATAAAAGAAGTATTACGTAGATTAAAGGACCACGACTTATTTATTAAACCAGAGAAATGCTTCTTCTGAGTTCCTAAAGTAGAATTCCTCAGGATGATCATTACCCCAGAGGGAATTGAAATGAAGCAGGACAAGGTGCAGGCTATAAAGGAATGGCTGGTGCTGTTACGCGAAGCGTACCAAAGAGGTCTCGTTCAACAAGGATACTCGACTGGCGATGCTCACGAAGAGACCAACGTCAGAGGGGCTTCAGGGATAACAAGAGGGAAGGGATGAGGGGGTCTCTGATGAGATGCATGAAGATGCCTAGGGGCGCTAGGACTTGGACAAGGATGCCTAGGATTACTAGGTCTAGGACGAGGAAGGAAGTGTCGACAAGAAGTCACGCTTAGAGACAAGAACAAGGACTTAGGAGAGGAAGCTTGACTTCCGAGTGATTCAAGAAAGTATGCTTGTATAGCGTAGATCAAGAATGGAGATACAAATGATACAGCATAGGTTTAAATAGTAAGAAGGGAATGCGCACAGACCAGGCTTACAAAGAAAATAGAAAGCAATGGAAGGTAGGAGAACTCGTCATCATAAGAGAGGCGACTGCGGAGGGGAATAAGTCCATGTAAAGGAATTACAGTAACAGATAAGTGATGACAATATCGGAGGGGTCAGCAAGGATTAATGAAGCGGAAGAGATAGAAGCTGACCTACCATGCCACATACAAGTGACAAGTTGAGAAGTAACGAGATAAACAGAGCGATGAAGGGGAAAAAGTGTAACAGGTGCCTAGGAACGTAAAAGGTGTTCAAAGCTTCATGGGCTTAGTGAACTTCTATAGGAGGTTCATTAAGGACTTTAGTCAGGTGGCTAGACCCCTGAATGATTTAACAAAGAAGGACTATCCCTGGAGGTGGTCAGAATGCAAACAGGAGGCATTTGACACGCTTAAAGAATGCTTCACCACAGTGCCTGTATTAGCTTACCCTGACAACAATTGTCAATTTAGGGTTGAATGCAACGCATCGGACTTCACAATCGGTGCCATGTTATCTATAGAAAAGGAAGGGATCTGGCATCCAGTCACCTTTAGCTCCCACAGTATGTCACCAGAGCAAAGGAATTATCCTATCACCAACAAGGAGATGCTAGCCATCATAGAAGTGCTGGAACAGTGGTGCCACTACCTGGAAGGCGCAAAGTTCCCATTCGAGATATGGACGGATCATGCCAATCTCCAGTATTTCATGAAGTCACAGGACCTGAATCGACATCAGGCTCGCTGGGCTCAATATCTCACACGATTCAATTATGAATTGGTCAAGAAGCCAGGTGCTTCTATGGGAAAAGCTGATGCTTTGTCCCAAAGAGAAGACCATTCTGTGGGAATCGAACACAATAACAAAGGAGTCACAATGATTCCCATAGAACGTGTGAGAAGTACGGAGAAAAGAGTGCTGGTCCACAGACTTGAAGAATCTCTTCTCAAATGCATCATGAATGTGCAGTCTAAATTAATGGACACGACTTGCCAAGGCTTTGAGAATGACGAAAACAGACTCTCAAAGTTTAACGGCAAGATTTACATACTGGCGGATGATACGCTCCACCAGGACATTATAACGTTATACCACGACTCCACCTTGGCAGGACATGGGGGGTCTAATAAGACACATGAGCTGGTCTTGAAACGACATCTCAACATTTCCCCTATCCTTAAGCCTATCCATTATGCTCTGGTCTACACTCATATTGTGGACGTTCACATTCATTGTCTTATCATCGTTTTTGTCATATCTTCACTCCTCGTTCTACTGTCCAAATCATACACCAACAGCTTGTTTTCTGTTATCGTTTCTTTTGTTTCTTATAGACAATCTTATCTAATCTCATTATCTTATCTTGATCGGATCTTATCTAAGATCTTATCATTTGTCTTCACTATGCAACCATCATTTCTTCGTCATATCTATCAATGACATCACTCTCTATTCCATCTGCTGTCTCTGCAACGTTCTCACAACGTTATGCCTCACTTGCCAATGTCATTCCACTCCTATCACAGAACTAGAACATTCCCGAACATTCCATTGTATTCTGTCACGATTTGTCATACGCTTGCCCTAAACAAGCGGTAGTTAGTGTATAAGTAGTCGATCCCCATGTAAATACTCCTTATCTTGGAATTCTCATTGATTCCTTCCTTTCACCTGTGTGTGTGTGTTCTGCTGGTGGCCTAGAGTCATTGCAACAATAGGTTCTGGTTGAGACATAACAGGTCTCATGTTACTACTTCTGGGAGACCATGCATTCACAGATCAAGGACTATACATCACAATGCGAAAGATGCACTCAGATGAAGCCAATGAACGTGCCTCCAGCAGGCAAGCTCCAACTGAATCCTGTCCCAGAAGGTCCCTGGCAGGACATTTCCGCGGACTTCATCATGGACTTACCTGAAAGTGAAGGGTTCGACTCAATCCTTATGGTCGTCGACCGCTTCTCTAAGGAGGTCATATTTATTCCCACACACAAGACGATTACATTGCTCAGAACTGCAAAGCTTTACCAAGACCATGTGTGGAAAGTTCATGGACTCCCATGGTCTATTATTTCGGATAGAGGACCGCAATTCTCAGCTCAGGTCATGAAGAATCTGGGAAAGATGCTGAAGATAGATCTCTGCATGTCAACCACGTTCCACCCTCAAACAGATGGTCAGATGGAATGGGTTAATAGGGATCTCCAACAGTATCTCAGGCTGTTTACGGCCAAGAAGCAAGGAGAATGGACGAACTGGCTTGCGCTGGCGCAATTTAACTATAACATGAGGGTTCATTCTGCAACAGGCAAATCTCCCTTTTCAGTCACGTGCTCTTACACCCCACACATGGGAATTGAACCTTTGGCATCCAAGGCCCCAGCAGCCACAGAATTTGCCGAGAAAATGAAAAACATGCTGGACGAAACAGAAATGGTGCTCAAGAACGCTTGTAAGTGCATGACAGCCCAATCTGAGAAGAAATACTTGGAAGCACCTATCTATAAAGAAGGCGACCAAGTTTGGCTATCAACGGAGCACCTAAACTTGCGAGAAACTTGCCAATCTCATAAATTAATGGAACGCTGGCTCGGACCATATAAAGTAAAGAAGATGATCGGAATGAATGTGGTTGAGCTCACGCTCCCATGATCGATGAAGATCCACCCCATGGTGAATATCTCATGGGTGAAACCCTACAAGCCGTGTCTGCCAGGCCAACAAGCAGATAAACCTGGTCCTATGCTAGTCACGGACGAAAATGTAGAGGAATATGAAGTTGACTTCATAGTGGACTCTAGACTCAAGGGACGACGTCTCGAGTTCCTTGTACACTGGAAAGGATACAGTGAAGAGGATAGGACGTGGGAACCCAAATCCAATCTCACACAGTCCAAAGGGGCCATAATGGAATTTTATGCAAAGAATGCCAATGCCCCCCAAAAGCTGCAGATGGCTCAAGCAAGCTTTGATTCTTTATTTAAGCCTTATACGAACTTGACAGAAGCCAGAGTGGTTTGTTGGAATTGCCTGGAAATCAATTCCTAAATGGGGGGTAGTATTGCAAACGCATCACATGACATATCCCGTGACACTATCTTTTATCTTATCTTTTCATTTTTCCAAGTCATATAACTTCTACCCTTTTTTATCACGTGATCATGAGAAGGTCTAGACCCAATCACGTGGACTCTTTATGACTCATAGGGCTAGACCCTTATCTTTTATCTATGACATCATAGTACAGACGGTCTAGGCTATGATGCACGCTGACATCATTGCCTCTAATCCTCGACACAAGTATCTATCTAACCTACCCTAAAGTACCTGCCCTAAACATAGTCAGTAGGTATATAATCTGAACGAGCACCACCGAGAACTTTAGTCAAGTTCTTGTTGGTTTTCCCCAATCTCTTGATTCTACCAAGCTCTCTGGTGTGATTCAACCCAAGTCTTTATTAGATTTGAGGTCGTCAACAGCTTCTATCTCTTCCACTTCATTAATCATCACCAACTTTTCCAACATTTCCATTACTTACTTATTGCCCTGACTTCCTCTATTTGAACTTATCCCACTCTGCAGTCACCTCTCTTATGACAATGAGTTCTCCTACCTTCCATCCGTTTCCATTTCCTTTGTAAGCCTGGTCTGTGTGCATTCCATTTCTTGACTATTTAAACCTATGCTGTACCATTTGTATTCCCTATTCTTGATTTACGTGATACAAGCATACCTTCTTAAATCACCTGGAAGTCAAGCTTCCCCTCCAAAGTCCTTGCCCTCATCTTCGAGTGTGACTCATTGTCAATGCTCTCCTCCTCATCCAAAGACCTAGTAACTCTAGGCATCCTCGTACTAAGTCCCAGTGCCCTTGGGCCTCCTCGTTTGTCTCCTTAGAGACTTCCTTGTCCTTCACATCTCATTATCCCTGAAGCTCCTCAGACATCGGTCTCTTCGTGAGCATTGCCTGACGAGTATCCTTGTTGAATGAGACCCCTTTGGTATGCTTCACATAACATTAAGAGTATTTACGTCATTAATAAACAAGTTGAGGTTTTGCTGATGGTGCTTGTTGGTGCTTGTTCAATATATATACCTACTGACTACATTTAGAGCAGATAGAATAGATATTTGTGTTGTAGGATTAGAGACAATGATGTCAGCATGTGTCATAGTCTGAACTGTCTACACTATGATCTCATAGATAAGAGATAAGGGTCTAGCCCTATGAGTCAAGAATAAGTCCACGTCATTGAAAAGGGAAGAAGTCACATGACTTGGAAAAAGAAAAAGATAAGATAAGGATAATGTCACATGATACATCATGTGACATGTTTGCAACACATGTGTTGGCCTATAAAGTTGAGACTATTTTTCCCAACAGATGGTGGGGGAGTGCTCATGAGGTGTGATGGCACTGAAGTTGACTGAAGGCAACCATGCAGATAGGACGAGCATGCACCCAAGCTGCAATGTACCAAATATGGTAACTGCTCGAGTGCAGCTATTTTTCCCAACAATGATTATGCTGAGCAGGAAGTCCATTTGTACCATGTACATTGCATGAAAGTAAAAGTACATATGCTATTGTACAGTCAAACAAATTCATAACTCGTTGTCCACCAGTGATTGTGCTGAGTACGAATTCCACAATTCATTAGCCATCAGCCACAGGTAATTTTTAGGAAAGTGTCCAGTGTCCTATGAGTGTCGTTTCCCAAATCTAGTACAGTACACTTTCTCATAACGTATACTGGCAGGAGCTGCTCAATCCTAATACATTTTGAGATATATACACTAGCAAAAAGTTCCCACGATGATAGGAGTAAGTGCTAATTAGGATGTGTTTACATAAGCACACAGTGAGTATCTGTTTTGCATTTTTCGTCTGATCACGACGCAGCTCAGCCCGAAATGCACGGAGATGATGAAGAAAGTCGGGTGAAGAATCCACACCTACTCGCAACACATATCCAGCCTCAAGCTTCTCAGCCAGTGCAATCAGCTCGGATGTCGGTATCACTGCCATCTCATGGCAATCATCTTCGTCATCTGAATCTGTTACGGGTCTACATTTTTCACCCTTCACATGTCACTTTTTCTGATCTTATCTTATCTTATCGCGTCACGTGATCCCTTAGGATCTAATCATCTATCTTATCATGAACGCTCTACTTACATGTTTCAAAGACTTAGTCGTTTCGTGCAATTGCTGCTTAGTCAGCATGGACACTCAACCATTTCACACAGATCTAAGATCCACTTACACTGTCACGGAGTTCACCTTTTCACTTCATCTCCGTGCCGGTTATTATTACATTATGCTTCTCTTCCATTTGATTAACATGTGCATCACACATTGTATGCTTCTCTTCTCTTCCACTCTGCCACACAGCGTGTTGGCCTCATGTCATGCTTCTATGCTTCCATTCCATTCCCATACATGCGGACAAAGCATTGCAATCGTAGACACAGTGTATACATGGACAAATACCTGTTGTAGTATATAAACCTCGAATGCAACGCCAGAGAACTCCAGTCTAGTTCTTCTGGTCTTTTCCTCTTCAAGGTCCCAATAGTAGCACTCTTCCTCCTCATCTTTTCATCTTTAAGTCTTAGCCTTTCTTCGTGCAACCTTTGAGCTTATAGCTTGGAGAGTTGTTTCAGAAATTTAGTGATTCCGCGGCCCGGCCCAGCCCAAAAGCCCCGGCCTGGGCCCAGCTTAGGGGGCTAGTGGCTTCACAAAATCACAAGCCAGGCTCCAGGCCTTTAAAGCCCCTAAAGACGGCCCGGCTCGGCTCGAAAGCCCGAGCTTAGGCCCAGGCCATGGCTTGACATAAGGTGCTACCAAGACGCTAAGTACACGATAAAATGTAGTATGTAGACTCAAATAAGCTATTCGTTAATATCGAGAATACTACCATCCCACTCATCCTCAGT
>JBBPSC010000452.1:0-17972 GCA_038093395.1 Baorangia bicolor
GCTCAATCAGCAGGAGTGAGCTTAGTTATGGTGACAGCATCGACATCCATGGCATTGGAATTCTTTGTGGGGTGAGGAGAGGACGAGGGTTGGAGGTAACCCTTTCTGAGGGCAAGAATGCACATCTTCTGTGTATGGAAGATCTCGGCTTGCTCGATCCATTTGGAAAGCGTGATGGAGGGGGGGTGGACATGGAGAGGATCATGCTGATGATATACTGGTCTAGTCTGATGGAGAATTGGTTTGTGAGGGTGACTTCATTGGTGATTCCTGCCTTGCAGGCAAGATTTTGAAAGTTGGTGATGTATTGCTGGAAACCATTGTCTATGGTTCCATCAGGGAGGCGAGTAGATTTCTGGGTGAGCTTGGTGAGGTTTAGGCGAGTAGTGGACTTAGTGTTGAATGGATAGAAGGTGGTTTTGAAGTTGGAGGTAAAGTAGTCAAAGGTCTTTTCATTGTTGGGGGTGGCCAAGTTGGCCATCTTGTTGTACCACATCTTAGCAAAGGAGGTGCCTCTTCCTTCCTGTGCTCATCTTGTTAAGGGTGGTCATGATCTTGTCACTGTCTGTGGTGTATAGGGTGGTGTTGAGGGTGAAGTAAGCCCTCATGGCTTTGATCCATTGGGGGGCATTATCAGATTGGCCCAAAAAATCAGCTAGGAGGGCAGCCCTAAGCTCAGGAGTTCTGGTGGACATGGTTGGCGAGGTGGGATGAGGTGGGGATGCTGGGGGTGGGGGTGCTCTGGGTGGGGGTGCTAGTGGTGTTGACAACCTGGGTGGTCCAAGGACTCAACATTGTCTGTGGCTGGGTGGGGCAGAGATTTTTGGTGAGGCAAGGTTTTTAATGTTAGAGATTTTGATGTTGCTGTCTTCATTGTTGCTGTGGTATAGTCCAAAGCGACTCATGGTGATTGTGGTAAAGGTTTTTCACCTGAGGAGGTGGGACCATGGAGATTCTTAATCTTTTGTTATGTGAAGTATATCAAAGAAGTCTCATTCAACAAGGATACTCATCAGGCGATGCTCATGAAGAGACTGACATCTGAGGAGCTTCAGGGATAACAAGACATGAAGAATGAGGGAGTATCTAGTAAGATAGATGAGGGTGCCCAGGGGGACTAGGACTTGTATGAGGACACCTAGGGTTACTAGGACTTGAACTAGGAAGAGAGTGTCAATAATGAGTTATGCTTGAAGGCTAAGGCAAGGACTTATGGGGGAAGCTTGACTTCCAGGTAATTCAAGAAAGTACACTTATATAGCATAGATCAAGAATGGGAAAATACAAGTGGTACAGCATAGGTTTAAATAGTCAAGAAAATGGGTGCACACTGACCAGGCTTACTAAGCAAATAGAAACAGATGGAAGGTTGGAGAACTTGTCATTATAAGAGAGGTGACTGTGGAGTAGGATAAGTCCAAGTGGGAAATCAGGGTAACAGATAAATAATGGAGATATCGGAAGAGCCAGTGAGGATTAAAGAAGTGGAAGAAATAGAAGCTGACTTACTGTGCCACATTGTAGAAAATCAAAGTTCCCTATGGTTGAAACTAGTCCTATCGAGTCTGATGTCCTTTGTCCTAGGCTGACAGTCCAGACCCAGTCTAACATTTTAACATTTAGACCAATAGTCTGATGTTTTTGATGTTTAGTCTGGAAGTTTTGACATTTTAGTCTGGAATTTTCACTCCAAGCCTCTGGACTTAGTCCAACATTTTAACACTTAGTCCGATGTTTTTGATATTTAGTCCAGAGTTTTCACTCTGAACCTTTGGACTTCTTCTCCTTACCATTACACCTTTCTTGGACTCTTACTGACCCTGCAAGGGTCTCTCTCATACATGGTCTTATGGTATCTCAAACTTTTCCATAGTACTTAGAGCCATGTACTTTGCATTTGCAAACCAGTTTCCTTCACATTGGATTCTCATCATGCCATATTGTCCACACCATGCTGTATTGTCTGCACTGCCGTATCATCCACACCACGCCACCTACAACCATCATTTCATGCCTGTTTTTTTAGTCCAAAATGTTGGACTACCGTTTCTTCATCTTTTTTAGTCCAGAAATTGTTTGGACTACCATTCCTTCACTGGAAATCTCATTTGGGCCAGACTTCTCACCTTTCTTTGATGCAGAATCCTTATAGGGTTAGACTTCTCACAGTCCTTCTCACCTTTCTTCAACCTCTGGACTAGAATTGACTTCCTTGAAAGTCCTTGAGGTGCTTTTTGTTGCTGACAATGTGCAAGTGACTAAATGAGCAACAACAAGATAGATAGCACAATGAAGAAGAAAAACTGTAACAATCATAAGATCTGCAGCATGTGTGATGTGACTGGCAGAATTTTTTGTGCTGTCAACATTAAATATGGAAATGGTGTTTTATAATTTGATTAAGGGGAGTTTTATTTTCTCAGCCCAAGACCTGTCAATAAATATGGCATTGGCACCACTGTCTAAGAGTGCCTTGACCTTTGTGAGATTTTTCTTTTGTGATAAGGGTGCTACCCAGATATTCATGAGAATTTCATGAGCTGTCTTGTGCACAAGGGTTTATGTTTACCCCCAAGCCACAAACATGAGGGGCAAGAGATTTTGGATTTTGGGCAATCTTTTACCTGGTGTTCTTGTGCCCACAGTTGTAGCAGGCATTGGAGTTGGTTGCCCCAATATCCATTGCACTGGGGTCTTTCTTGTTGTTTTGGCGGTTTTGTGTCTGCTCCATGATGAAATTTAGTGATTCTTGAGCTGTTCTGACTCTTTGAATTTTCATAAGGTAATCTGCCACATTGTCTTTGTGGTTGGTGTTTTTAAAAATTTGAGCAATAATGCTCCCTTTGGTGTTCATCTCGAGAAGACTGATGACATGGGAATTGTCAATTCCTGCCTGTTGGTAAAGCATTTCAAACCGAACAATGAAATCATCAGTTGACATGTTTCCTTGGCGCAAATTTGTAAGAGCAATGTGGGCCCAGTCTTGTTGGTTGGTGCTCCTAAAGAGCAACTCAACTTTGGTGATGCAAGTACATCAAAGATATTCTTGGCCCTTTGTGAGCCTTACTTGTGCAAATGGGCCTGCTTTCATACCCTTCAATTATGAGAGTACAGCTACTACTGCATTGTAGGAGCTGGCTAGGACACTGTTGCTATTTATGGTAAGCCAAGCTTTCATCTTGGCCCACCATTCTTTGAACTTGGCTTTGGACCCATCACATTCTCCAGGGTCCACAAATACTTTGATTTTCTTGCTAGTTGTGTGCCCAGCTGTGCCTGCTGGTCAGCCTTCTTGGGCCGCCAACCTTGTGTTTAGTTCTTGGTTTTGCTACATTACTTCATGCAGCTGTGTTTGTTGTTCTTGCAGTATAACTGCCATATGATTGAATTTAGCAAATACTGCCATGAGTTTTTCTTCCCAGATGAAGGAGTCATCATTAAGGGTGGTGTTGAGACATTGAGACATGTTTTATTGGTAAAAAGAAAACATAAAGATGATGTTGTAGAGGAAATCCTTTAATAAGGGTGAAACTTGGGAGGGTGAGAGAGATGCAAGGACATCAAGAGATTGATGAGTAGATGTGATCTTCAAGGGGTTCTCCTCCTTTGAGCCTTCTGATTGTATGTAAAGACCTCTTAGATCGTTGTCCAGTGAGCTATGTTAACTAAGACTTCTTTTCTTGCTGAGGTGGTTCCTCTAGCTATTCCAATGCTTTCCTTTTAAATGTGGGTGATCCCTTCTCCTTATCGTCATGTGGCAGTTGTTCTGCAACGAGTTTCCATAAGCAATGATCTATGTCTGATGGGACTCCTTGGTGCCAACAAATATCTGCTAGTGCCAGTGTATCACCATTTGGGTCTATTGACCTCTCTTTGTAAGGCTCTACCTCTGAAGATTGGTATGACAGAAGTGTTAGTTATATTGATTGTGCACCACTTGGTGCGCTTTCAGGTGACCTACGAGTTGTGCCACATTGTGGCGCATTGTTGTTGTTTATTTATATTGACTCGTCCTACCTTTGTTCGAGTCCAGTGTACTTTGCTTTCCCTCAGTCTCTTACACTGGACTCCAGGTTTGTACCATTCTACTAGAATTATCAATATAGTCTCTTACACTGGACTCCAGCTACTTGCTGTTTTAACATTAACAGAACTCGTTGTCATAAGAGAGGTGACTGCAGAGAGAGATAAGTCCAAGCAGGGAAATTAAGGTAACAAATATGTGAGGCAAATATTGGAGGGGTCAGCGAGGATTAATGAAGCTGAAGAGATAGAAGCTGACCTACTGTGCCACGTATGAGTGACAAGTTGACAGACAACGAGATAAGTAGAGTGATAAAGAAGAAAAACTGTAACATTTGTGCATCACTACCTCTTTAGTGGGGTTTACATTGAGGGACTTTGATTAAGAAAGCAGCTTCTTGACTTTATTATCCTGCCAGTGCTAGTGTGTGCTGTGAGGTAGAGGTTTCCTGAGTACACAATCATCTTGCCTATGCCTTAATTGATATGGCTTACAATACTGATCATGAATGCAAAATAAACCTGAACACTCTTTAGCTGTAGATCACAACATTGATCCACCAGTGAGCTGAGAGAAGGAACAACATTATCAGATCCCATAGTTGCTGTGGCATTGTCTAGATTTCAACAACAATCCACAATTTGTTATGATTCATTCTTTTCTCTACACTTTCTCTCATTCTAGTTGTTGTATTACTATCATGCAACCTCCTTGTCAGTATACATGTCTTTTATTCCATTGCCTTTTATTATATTTCAAATGGACTTACAAATCTTTTGTTGACTAATTGTTCTCTTTCCTATTTCATTGATTAGTCACCATCTGTCATGCAGTATAGGGCTGTTGGAGTGCACTGTACCACATTAATATTTCCTTTTTCATGCATGTATTTTATCACATAAACATCATTCTGAGTTGGTTGTCTCCAGTCTCCTCCCTCAGGGTATGTTTTGCCTCTTTTCTTTCTTTCTACAGTGGCTCAAAAAAGTAATGCATGCCCCTAAAGATTTTGTTGTATCTGTTCGTCTTTATGCAACAACACAATAATGGCCTTCTCAATGGTGCAGGGACATTCTCTTGGGTCTAGAGTACATACTAGAGGTGATAGAAATTTCATGTTTTGATTATTTACAATGTGGTGAGGGCAAAAGTGTGTGGTGGTATGTGTATTATATATTTGGATGGCAGTGCTCTCTACAAAAGACCATCATCCTGCATGATGCGGCCACCCCACTCCATCAAATTGGCTTGTAACTCATTCTCTAGCCTCATCTTTGTCTATCCTTCATGACTATCTACACCAGTCCTACAAAAAAAGCTTGGATCTGTCGAGACAAGGTTGCTGGCATGTCAGACACAGACATTGGGAAAAAGTTCAGCCTCCATTGCACTACAGTCAAGCAGATCTTTCAGCACTATGCTAAATCGGAGGACTATTACACCCTCAAACAGAAGACAGGCAGACCACGCCTTTTCATGAAGCTCAATGCTTGTTTTGCTGTCCACAAACTCACCAGTGGCAGTGCTTGTGATGTTTCTGAGCTTCAGCGAGCCCATTTCCCCAACATCAATGCTGAAACCATCCATACTTGACTCCGACAATGTGGCTTACAAGCCTATGTATGCTGTAAAAAGCCCTACTTGTCTGAGACGCACCAGAAAAAGCATCTGGCATGGGCAAAAGCTCATGCTCACTGGACTGTGGATGACTGGCATGCAGCCATTTTCTTTGATAAGTCAAAGTTCAAGCTATTTGGCTTGGATGGGCATCAGTACTGTTGGAGGATGCCAGGGCAAGCTTTTGATGAGAAGTTTACAAAAAAGGTTGTGAAGCACAGTGGTGGAAGTGTCATGGTTTGGGAGTGCCTGATAGCTGATGGGCCAGGTCACATTGTTCGCATTGAGGATAACATGAATGCCAAGTTATATACTGAGATCCTCAAAGATGACTTCCTTGGGACCCTTAGTGATGTGCGGATCAAGAAGACGGACATTTATTTTCAGCAGGACAACGACCCGAAGCACACTTCACTCCATGCTAAAGAGTGGTTCTGCAAGAAGAAGGTGGATACTCTTGACTGGCCACCAAATAGTCCTGACATGAACATTATTGAGCATGCCTGGGACTATTTGGATCATCGTGTATGCACTTGCATCCCACTGCCACACAATACTGGAGAGTTATGGGACACTTTGGTAAAGGAATGAGGTCACATTGATCAGAACTATGTTACGAAACTATTTGAGAGTATGCCACATTGGGTAGAGGCTCTTCTTAAAGCTAAAGGGAGTCATACTAAGTACTAGATAGTGCTTTTTTGATATCTCTCGAATACATGTGTTGGTGTCCACTGCAATCTCAGAGATGAGTATCCAAAAAAGAAATGCACGGTAGTTCAGGTGATAATTGCTCTGCTGAGCTCAAACCACTTTATTTGGGTACTTCATTAGTTCATAATCAATAAATATATTCTTTGTGCTCTCGAATGAGCCCACAATCATAAGATATCTCCTATAGGGGCAGAAGGAGGAGGTCAGTTAAGTAATTACTTAATGCTGTGCATTTCTTTTTTGAGCCACTGTAAGTCAACTTCTGGAGTTTCTGTACACCCATCTTATATAAATCACAACATCATTGCAACACTCACAGTAATATCATCCAGAATGTCCATTCTCTCAGATCAATTGTATTACAGTTGTTTCAAGTAGAGGCTATTGTATACCAAATGAAGTGTACTCTTAAAGGCTACATCTTCAAAGATGATAAATTGAATGATGAGTTGGATGAGAAATCACACAACTTTGCTAGTTGTATTAACAAAGATTTGAGGTTTCAAAAAGAACAAATGCCTACTCAAAAGTAAGGCAGAGACTTAGAGATTCAAAGAGTGAATGATGAAATACAATGTAGATTGGTAAGGTCTAAGCTGGAGTTACATCATGGGGTATCTATGATTTATATAGATGAGTAAAGGGTTGGTTCCAAACTCAGAACCACTGTTCTGAAACTACTACTGAAAATTCCCACATCATCTTAAAGCTTAGAACCACCAGGACCCTACCCATGTTTTGTTATTTCAGGCATTACTAAACTTTTTTCAGGTTCACTGTCCTCAATAGTGGCCTAGAATACATAAAAAGTACCCTGCATTGTATCTCAAATTGAGGATGTATCTTGGTTTCTGAGCAAGACAGCTCTGTTCTGAATATTGTGTGTTCTCTGCATGGTAAAGTTGATGGTGACCTGATGGTCAATATTGCCTGCTGTTTCAGTTGAATGGGTGGCCACTTGTTTTTGGATGCTGATGCACACCATAAGGACATGCAAGTCTTTAAAAAGGTTGTTCAAAGTTGTATAAAGATTCAGTCTGCCTTGAGCAGTATAAATTATTGTATGTGGGCCTGTCTATCTCTTGATGCATCTGCTGACTTGTATCTTTTCAGTCAGCATTTCTCATGTATGCAATCATGAATCACAGTTGATCCTCAAGAGCTCCTCCTTTCCTTTTTATCTTATTTTTTAACCCCATCTTATCAGATCTAATCATCTAATTACTGTGAACACTTATTTTATCTTTAAACCCTAATGTCAATGCTAAAAAACTCCAATTTAGTTCTTTTGGGCTTTTCCTATTAAAAATCAGAGTAGTCCCATCATCCCTTATCCTCTTTTCAAGTCTAAGTGATTATAGTGCTACCTTTGAGGCTTAGACTTTATTGGTTGTTTCAGATACAGTACATTAGCTAGGAATTAAAAAATACTCACCTCAGCTATTGTCTAGATGGGCTGAAAACAACTAAGGTGCTTGTAATCAGGAGAAAGAATTATTTATTGCAGTAGTAAACTTGAAAAGTTATTCAAAAGTTTAGTAAAGTCATTGTAAGTGAAAGGTCAACACTGATACATAGTATCAGAAGGGTGTGAAACATGCTGGAAAGAGTATCTGTACTTTTGAATTTCAAAAGAATGCTGGATCCATGAATCTGAACTTGAAAGTTCAGAACTACACTCAGAAGGCAGGAAGCAGATGAAATACAGTTGATGAACCTCAAGAGAACTCATTATTATTAATTTTATTTGGTATACAATTTATACTTCATCCTTCTCTTCATAGGTGGTTGGGGGAATGCTTAGGGATAACAGAAGTAGTGCCTTTAGAATTCATATGCAAAGTCTGGTGTTGGCAGCCTTGTGCCTGTTCAACACTTAAAGTCACTGTGACCCCCCCTTCCAACATCACTTTGAGGTTTTCTTCTGAGCACTGGTTGAGAACTGCTTCTATATTCAAGTGTATATATATCTAGTGCTTATTTGTGTTTACATTGAGTTAAATAGGTTGCTGTATTGAATGCATAAAGAAGAGACTAATGTAACCCAGATAGGTAATGTGGGGGCTAGCTTATATCATTAATCCAAGTCATCTTGCAATCAATCCTTTCAGCCCAAATTCACATTTACATTATTTTGACTAAATTTATGTACTATAAGTACAACTAATATAACTCTGGTTGGGGTTCCAGCTGGCTTGGCACTTGTGGTTTTTGTGAGATACATTATCATAGCCACCTTATGTAATGTATTTGATAACTGACATTCCAGATCCTGTAGTCCAAGTTGTGTTCACTCATTCTAACCAATATATTCAAATCAAACATTATCACCCTTCTTATTAATATGTCCTACAAAATTAACAAGGAAGTTCTACTTGCCACATCATGAGTACAGGCATCTCTACAACTCCTCCCTCATATTGTTGGGCCTAGGGTTGTTTGGATGCCCTAAATCTACACAAACATGGTGGCCAAGATAGTAAGCCACTCAACTTATATACATTACTTCAAACTAAATATATAAATTAAAATTTCAAAAAAAATCAAAACCACAAGCTTTTCTCACCCAAGACTTCTGGGAAGCCTGCAATGAGTTCTGCCAACTCTGACAAATTGGCCATTGATGCACTCTGCTTCAATGATATATGCACAGACATTTTCTAATCTTTGATTTGGATTATGTGAACATGCCAGAGAATATGCTCCCTGAGCCCAAGCAAGCTGATTTCTTATGGTGGAATGGATTGCCACTGTTAGGTGAGTTAGTAACTAGCACTCATAAAAATATAGTTAGTTTGAGGGTCTCTCCACAGCCCTCATCCACAGCCCCTCTAAGCATGGAGACAGGATTATTAAATGACCAGGATAAGGTGCCATATTCCAAGGTAAAGCTCATATTCAAGCTGCCCCCACCTACACACAATTCTGCAGGCAGAAAAAAATGATGAATATAAAATTTTTATAGTATATTAAGATCTACTCTGATGTTAATTGTAGGACTCAAGTCCACCTTTCCAACATTGGAAACATCAGAACAACTGGAACAACTACCAATCTGAAGGGCAAAAAACATGCAAGAGAGTTTGTGGAGAGTGAAATTAAGGAAGACTCATAAGATGGGTGCCCTTCAACCTATTTTAGCCTTCCTGATGTAGTGGTTCAACTGGAAGCACTGGAAGCATCCAAGATGGGCCCCAACTCCTTAGTGCTTCATGCTTCCAACACTTATATTCCTTAAGTATATGATGTATGTAATTAACGTGGCTTCCAACGTTTGTGGCCCCCCCATACTAAAATTCTACAATTCCAAAATGAGAGATGTACATGTCCTGCATGTGTCTCACAGAAAATCCATTGCTACATTGTAGGTGAGACTCCATTCTTTTGCTTTTTTGTGTTTCTTGACTAAAAAAGTGCCAAAGGGTGTTTTTCATTTGTTGTCTACAAGAAAAAATGGTGCTATCTCAGCAACCCATGTGGCAAGGTGCACAAACTAACCTAGTTAGTCACCAAGCATATTCAAGAAGCTGATTGCCTGCAATTGGAAGTGTAACCATTGTCTCCAGATTGGAAAATAATTGGGCTGGTCATGCCCTACATAATTGCCTTTAGTAGTGTGGGAATTGGGAGACTTCAGCCAAGTTCATTCCAGTATATAAGCCTAACTCAGAGTTCTAATGTGCTCTTCTTTCCTTTTGATCATGTTATGTAGAAGAGTTAAGCCACAAATAATACATGTATCAATGTACCCAACATCCTAATATCTTAATAATACCCTACTTCTGTACCCATACAATTATTTAGCTTTCTTTGCCTTATTTTTAGGCAAAGGTGTTCTCTTTCCTTTATTTTCAAGCAGGGGAGTTGTTTGCATCCTCTTCATCTATCAGCCCCATTGTGAATTGTACTTCAATTGAAGCATGATCAGGTCATTGACTGGCCAGCAGTTCTCAAAATCATCCAAAATAGAATATGCCTTTGTTAGCTTAGTAAAGTAAGCATTCCACCAAGGTTGTACATGCCATGTGTCTGCTCACCTGCTGCTTCATAGTTTTTATTGCTGAGAGATCTTGTGCATCCTGCTCTGGGTTGGATTCAAGTACTTTTTCACTACCTTGTGTGTGAAATGCTATAATGCTAGTGAGTGGAGTTTACTTATACCCAATCTACTGACCTTGAGTTTTTTGAACTTAGTCTCTCCCCAGATGAGTTACTCTTCCAGGTTGTATCCACCTCAGCCAGGCCTTCCTGGTTCTCCTGTAGGTTTTGGAATCTTTGTACTATTGATGATCTCAGTCTCAAAGGATGATAGAAAAGACTTACTTGGGATTGGTAAGTGCCCTGACCTTTTATAATATGAGCAAGGACTTTATGGGCTGGCAATGAAAGCTACTCCTTTACCCTTCATTCTGAATGTCACATGGGGTTGGAACATGGTTGTGACTTGGAATGTGGGTGCAATTGGGGGGCCCAATGTCAGTGCCCTAGAAACGGGTGAGGGTAAATGGTTGGTTTTGATGAAGTGAGCTCTTCAGTTGCAGAGACAGCAGCCAGAGACATAGGCTACTGCATCATCTAAATCTAAGAAGTTAGGAGAGGCATAGGGGGTTCACTTATATAATAGAAAGCTGGTATTGAAAGTGATTTCTTGGGAGGCATTTGATTGTAATGGTCTTCAAACTGATTATGAATTTTATAGTCATTAAGCCTATTGTTTCCAACTGTTGTCACATCTACTTGGATTGCAACATACTAAGTTGGTATCAATTATTGTTTATTATATGTTATTGAAGTATTGTCAAAAATTGCCAAAATCATTGGATCACCAATTAGCTAGGAGTTACATAATAAATGTGTCCAAAAATGTAATGAGTATCACCACAGCTTACCAAAAATCATAGTATGAGCCAAGCATCTGGAGTTTAATATTCACAATGTGCTTATGTCTTGCCATCTATCTGAATACCCGGTTTCTCTGATGATTACATCATTCAATTATCTCACCATGGGCAATGTGATCAGCAAGATCCTTACTGTGAGGTGCCTCAGTTTCTCTAACCATGCAAATGCAAGAACTATTCTTCCATCTGAAGTGTCTAAGGGAGAATGATTGTACAAATGCAAGATGCATGAAGTGGTAGCCTTTTGTTATGCAAAGCATACCAAGGGAGTCTCATTCAACAAGGATACTCGATAGGTGATGCTCACAAAGAGACCGACTTCTGAGGAGCTTTAGGGATAACGAGACATGAAGGATGAGGGAACTTCTAATAAGCTAGACGAGGATACCCAGGGGCTCTGGGACTTTATATGAGGACACCTAGGATCACTAGATCTTGAACTAGGAGGAGAGTGTCAACGATGAGTCACACTTGAGAACTAGGGCAAGGACTTAAGAGGGGAAGCTAGACTTCCAGGAGACTCAAGAAAGTACACTTGTATAGTGTAGATCAAGAATGGGAAAATACAAGCAGTACAGCATAGGTTTAAATAGTCAAGAAAGGGGGTGCGCATTGACTGGGCTTACTAAGTGAATGAAAATGGATGGAAGGTTGGAGAACTTGTCATTATAAGAGAGGCGACTGTGGAGTAGGATAAGTCCAAGTGGGGAAATCAAGGCCACAAATAAGTAATGGAAATATCAGAGGAGTTGGCAAGGATTAATGAAGCAGAAGAGATAGAAGCCAACTTACTGCACCATGTGCAAGTGACTAAATGAGCAACAACAAGATAGGTAGATCAATGAAAAAGAAAAACTGTAACACCTTTGGAGCCATATCCAGCAGATTACCTTTGGTCCTCAGTATATTCATATTCACTTGGTCTGTTCCTCTCTACTTATTAGTAGGAGTGCAAGCTTCTGAGAGAGGACTACAATAAATTATAGCGAATATTGTTGCATACTTTACTTTTCTCTGATTGTTCAATGTTTGTCTCACAAAAAAGCAGGAAATAAATATCAGAGGGAGGATGACTTTTCTGACCCACAGCCAACCAAAATACCACATTCTACCTCAGAGTGTCCTGTCTGTTATAGGCACCAGAGGAAGAATTACTCTAACCTATGGCAAATCAAAGTACACTGCAGCTCAGAGCCCCACGTCCATTTAATCCATGCCCCAATATCTACAACTGTTACTATTACAGGTCTAACATTTTTCTCCCATATCTTATCTTTTGATCTTATCTTATCGCATCACGTGATCTTATCAGATCTACTTGTCTAACTATCATGAACGCTTTATCTAATCTTTTGGACTTAGAACTTTTCGCGCAATAGACGCTCACTTCTCACGGATCTAAGATCCCCTTTCACCTAGCACGGTTTCACCTTTTCACTCATCACCATGCAGGTTATTATTCTCTTCCATTTTACATGCGTTGCACGCATGCCATGCTTCTTATGTTCCATTCTACCACATCCTCATGTGGTCCTCATGTCACGCTTCTCTTCCATTACATGGCTATGTTTCCACACCATGCTCTAAGCACATGCCCTACTATATCGTAGATTAGACGTACACAGGTGTACACAACCATGTAGTATATAAGACCTCAATAGACGGCCAGAGAACTCCAGTCTAGTTCTCTTGGTCTTTTCCCCTCAAAGATCAGAGTAGTCTCCTCACCTCCTCTCCATTTCCTTTCAAGTCTAAGTGTTTTAGTGCAACCTTTGAGCATTACGCTTTTTGGGTTGTTTCAGTTACAGACACCACTAAAGACTTTACTTATTCACACTACTGCTTTGGACTTCAACATTTTAAACCTTTTGATAGTCACGTGGCCTCAGCATGTGACCGTGAGAAAGATCAGGTGACAGAGCCTAGACTCTGCCCCCATCTGGAACACGCTTCATTTACATATGTCAATATTTATACCATGTCACACAACTTTTGCTTTGTTCTCCTCACACCCTTATCTTTGGTTACCATATATATATATCATATCTGTAGCACTGCTTGGTCTGTGCACATCTTGTAACAATATATAAAGCAGGTATAAACAGCTAAAGTCCTCAGTCATTTCCACTTGTCTTTGCTGGTTATTCATGTATCACTACCTTTGCAAAGGGGTTTAGCATTGAGACAGGAGATTAAGGTTTTCGGCTCCTTGACTATTCATCCTGCCTGTGCTAGTGAGCGCCACAAGGAAGAGACAGTCCTTGTGCACAATCGTCGGCCCTACGCTTTAGTTGGTACAGGTTTGCAACACCCGGAAATGACTTTCATCACTGCCCAGACTCCAGGGTTAAGGAGCAGATACCAGGGGGAATCGCTTGCTCAGCATGACAGAGTATTCTGCTGTTGTTGAAAGAGATGATGTTCTGCTCTATTGGTCATTAAGAGTACACAACAAGTGACTTGTGATTTAGTTGCAAAGATCCATTCCAGCCATTGCTGAAGATTGCATTTCGTTACCCCCAATGCTTTTAGGGGAGCTCCTAGGAAGAGCAGATTCATGTCTTATTATATCACACTCTTCTCCTCCTCTCCCTCGAGAGTAATTAGTCTGTGTATGGGTTGTGCCGTATTTGCGAAGACTGACTCAGTGACCACCATATCACTGAGGCTAAGTGTTACGTTTTTCCCTCTTTATCGATCTATTTACCTTGTTACATCTCGACTCGTCACTCGTACATGGCACGGTAGGTCGGCTTCCATCACTTCTGCTTCACTAATCCTCGCCGACCCCTCCGATGTTGTCATCACCTACTTGTTCCCTTAGTTCCCTTACATGGACTTATCTTCCTCCGCAGTCGCCTCCCTCATGACGACGAGTATTCCATCTGCTTCCATCCGTTTCCATTCCTTTAGTCAGCCTGGTCCGTGCGCATATTTCCTTTTATTTAAACCTATACCGCATCGCGTGTATTCCCTATTCTTGATCTACGCTTAACAAGCCTACCTTCTTGAATCCCCTGGAAGTCCAGCTTCCACTCCTAAGTCATTGTCCTCGTCTCCAAGCGTGACTCCCCGTCGACGCTCCTCTCCTCGTCCAAGACCTAGTAACTCTAGGCACCCTCGTATAAAGACCCAGCGCCCCTGGGCATCCCTGCCAGTCTCTGTGAGACCCCCTTGCCTTAACACCTCGTTATCCTCGCAGCTCCCCAGACGTCGGTCTCTTCGTGAGTATCGCCTGTGGAGTATCCCTGTTGAACGAGTCCCCCTTGGTACGCTTCGCGTAACACTAAGGTTTGCCTTGCATTAGTCCTCAAAGTGATTTGAGAGGTAGAACTGCCCTTACTGCGCATGTGCAGGAAACTTTTACATAAAAAACTATCTATCACACATTACCGATACTTTACTCATTCTCATTCCCACCATCTTCAAAAACTAGTCCATCGCATTCCCAGAGAGCATTTGGAAGATAGTGCTTAGTAAGGATGTTGTCCTCTAGTTCAGATGATGCTCTTGCTCATGCCCTCCAGGCATTGTCCACTGCCTTGGAGAACATCAATGAGGACAAAACCAAGGACTATACAAAAAAGATTGCTGATCCTGGCACCTGGGACGGTAATCAGAAGACCTTCCGTGATTGGTGGGCAAAGGTTAGGGTGTGGGTCCATGTGACCAAATGGAAGTCCAATCACATTTGTAATGTGGCAATTTACTCAAGAATGACAGGGGAGGCTGCCCCCTATGCTTGCCTCATGTTGGACCATTATTATAAAGCCAAGGAAGAACCAGAGCTAGACAGCAAAGAAGAATCCTTGGCAGATCTCACCAAAGGAGAAAGTGCTTGGCCCACTTTCAAGGTCCTCATGGAAGGGATTTTCAACCACTTCCATATTAAAGTCCTTGCAGAAGAATCCTACAAGGCATTGCTAGCATTAAAGCAGGGAATACTATTTATTAATGAATACCTGCAAAAATTTGAGAAACTCCAATGCAAAGCTCGCATAGGAGATGAAGAGGCATATCACCTTCTGAAACAAGGGGTAAATTACAACATCTATTACCAGGCTTCACTTCACATGGTCTGCAATGACTTCAACTCGTTGCATGACTCATTATGAAACGTAGGCTGAAACATGGAAAGAATTCACATGGAGAAAGCGCCACCTCCAAGGGCTCCTTCCAGTTTTCAACCACCTCATTGTTATCCTCAAGGACAATTTCTCTCTTCATGTTATCCACCACCCTGTCTAGCTTTCCTGGTACCTGGATGGGCCCCATATCAATTCACACCTACTGGAACTCAACCAGGAAGGGGAGTGCCAATAGAGATTGATGCTGTTACAGTTTTCTTTCTTTCTTCGCCTCATCTTCTTCTAGTTGTACATCGTTCCCTTACTCGTACTTGGCATGGTCGGTCAGCTTCTATCTCTTCCGCTCTTCTCATCATCCTCGCTGACCCCTCCGACATTACTCTTATTTCTCTCTTACCTTGAACATCGTTCCTAGGACTCTCTTATCTCCTTGCCATTTCTCTCACAGTGGCCTGTGCCCCCCTAAAACCTTCCATCTGATTCTCTCGCATTCGTTCCCTTATGAGGAGCTTGGCCCGTGCCCCCTTTTGTTCGTATATAAACCTACATCGCTCCTCCTGTACTTCTCTATTCTTGATCTACGCTTAACAAGCATACTTTCTTGAATCCCCTGGAAGTCTAGCTTCCACTCCTAAGCCCTTGTCCTCGTCTCCAAGCGTGACTCTTTGTCGACGCTCTTCTTCTCATCCAAGACCTAGTAACCCTAGGCGTCCTCGTATAAAGACCCAGTGCCCCTGGGCATCCCTGTTAGTCTCTGTGAGACTCCCTCGTCTTAGTACTTCGTTATCCTCGCAGCTCCCCTGACGTCGGTCTCTTTGTGAGCATCGCCTGTGGAGTATCCCTGTTGAATGAAGTCTCCTTTGGTACGCTTCGCGTAACAAAAGATCAAGAATCTCCGTGGTCCCACCTCCTCAGGTGAAGGACCTTCACCACAGTCACCACGAGTCGCTTCGGATTATTCCGCAGCCCCAACGAAGACAGTGACGTCGAAATCCCTGACGTAGAAAATCTTGCCACACCAGAGATCCCTGCCCCACCTAGCTTCAGACAACGTCGAATCCTTGGACCAACCAGGTCATCCACACCACTAGCACCCCCACCCAGAACATCTCCACCCCCAGCGTCTCCACCTCGCCCCACATTGCCAACCATGTCCACTAGAACCCCAGAACTCAAAGCAGCCCTCCCAGCCAACTTTTCAGGCCAGTCTGATGACACCCCCTGATGGATCAAAGCCATGAGGGCTTACTTCGCCCTCAACTCTTCCCTGTACACCACAGACGGTGACAAGATCATGACCACCCTTAACAAGATGAGCGCTGGAAGAGGTGCCTCCTTCGCCGAGATGTGGTACGACAAGATGGCCAACTCGGCCACTCCTAACAATGAGAAGACCTTTGACTACTTCGCTTCCAACTTCGAAACCACCTTCTACCCATTTGACACCAAGTCCACAGCTCGCCTAAATCTCACCAAGCTCACTCAGAAGTCCACTCGCCTCCCAGACGGAACCACTGACAATGGTTTCCAACAGTACATCACCGACTTCCAGAACCTTGCCTGTAAAGCTGGAATCACTGATGAGGTCACCCTCACTGACCAATTCTCCATCGGATTAGACCAACGCCTCGTCGGCATGATCCTCTCCATGTCAGCCCCCCCTACGATGCTCTCCAAGTGGATTGAGCAAGCCAAGACCTTCCATACGCAAAAGATGCGCATCCTCGCCCTTAGGAAGGGCCATCTCCAACCTTCGTCCTCTCCTTGCCCCACAAAGGACCCCAATGCCATGGATGTTGACGCTGTCACCATCACCAAACTTACCCCTGCAGATCGAGCTTGATGCATCAGAGACAAGCTTTGCTTCCGCTGTCGCAAGCCGGGCCACAGTGCCCCAAACTGCACCCAGTTCTCCTCCTTCCCAAAGACCCCTCGACGTCCCCAGAACATTTGCACCACAGAAACTTCCCCTCCCAAGGAAGAAACCCCTGCCCCACCCTGCTCCCACCTCGATGAGTATGTCAACTCGCTCAAAACCTCTGGCAAAGACAAAGGGGAAATCCTTGAAGTTCTCAAGACCTGCTATGAAGAACCCTCCGAAGAAATCGCGTCGGTATCCCTAGCACACATCCAGAAGGCGCGGGATTTTTAAGAAGGGAAGCCGCCTCAACGTCTCCTTCCCTTACAATGAACCATGTACTTGTAGCACCAAAGAATGACAGAACCTTATGTCTTCCTATCTTGCTACAAGGAAAGAACAAAACCGTTGAAACCACTGCACTCATTGACTCCGGTGCAACTGGAAACTTCATCGACCCTCGACTCCTATCCCCAGGAAACTTCAAGACCTCGCCACTCCCCAACCCCATCATCGCCTACAATGTCGACGGAACCCCCAATCAGAAAGGGACCATCAAGAACAACGCCCTCATTCCTATCTACTCCAGCTTGTTCTCTGATACTGAAAGACTCATGGTTACCCACCTGAGTCATCCCCAGGTCATACTCAGAATGCCCTGGCTCCAGAAATGGAACCCTCAGATCAACTGGAAACACTTCACCCTCAACATCGGCCCCACTGCTCCTGAAGAACCCCTCTACCCCAACTGGTTTGACCCTGACCCTGAT
>JBBPSC010000453.1:0-17944 GCA_038093395.1 Baorangia bicolor
GTAAGGTCCTGAGAAGACTGGAGGGCCAACGACGACTCACCAGCTTGCGTATTTGTACCCTGTCTGGGGTGAATTCTGGCCCAGACAACTGAGACAAGTGTCAGGGAGGTATTACATCCGCGCTTCGGGTCTGACATGTTATCGAGCTCAACAAGATGACAAGATCAGTTCGGGGGAGCGTGCAGTTCCGATCTTGACCTTGACTCAGGGCTTGCACCCATCAAAGCCAAGGTAGGAACCATATGGCCCGGGACCACTCGGCCCGGATTGTCACTCGGGCTCACGTCACATAGGCGCGGTCACGTGATTCTATATGCAAAGTGCAGCAAACATTGAACGCGACGCGTAAACTAGCGCGTTTAATTGCATTAATTATTTTGCTATTTAGTCGCTCTCTTGCACATTTGTGCCTTGCCCCGAACCACGACGACGACGACGACAGCGACATCTTTGTTCTTCACGTCCTCGTCGCCGTGTTCACCTCATGTCTCTCCCTACTCCTCCGGCCACCTCCCATCACCGCGACAAGGAAAACCGCCTTCCTGGGTCTCGTGTCGCCTGGGCTCAGCAAAATCAGTATTTCATCCTCTCATCTAGTCCTACATTGTCTGCCCCTCATCCGCATCGCTCCTGCATAGAACAACCAGCCAAGTCCATCCTTAAGAAGCGTGTCCATGCCTCGCTCCTGCCGCCAGAAGAGGACCAGAGAGAGATCACTCCGGAACCCGAAGACCCTCTTGTGGATCTCACCTACCTATCCAGGCCAGTCCAGCAAATAATATCTCCCGAGTCTACCCTTCGCGACCTCATCGAGGCCTATTCCATTTTGCATGCCCGATTACGAGCGGCGGTCATGAGCTCAACAGATGCGGACTCGTCTTGGCCACTCTTCCAGCCCCTCCGAAAGAATACACTCTTGTTCACCGAAGCGCTCCTTCGTGATCTTCGCAGGGCATTCGTCGAGCCCAAATCTGATCTAGCACCGGAAGACGATATCCCCATGGACTGCGACAGGGAGTGCGAGGACGAAGAGCCGCTTTCTCTGTTGCCTTCTCCAAAGCAAAGTCCCAGGAAAAAGAAGCAGGGCATGTCAGCTTCCCAAATTAAATTTGCTCGCGATCTTTGCACAACAACTCATGCTGTTCTACGGCTCCTCAGCGCTATATTCACTTTGCCACCCCTTTATCAAATATTTGATGGTACGTCCTGGCAATACTCATTTGCTGTGACCCACTCAAGTATCTGTAGATGTTCAGTTGCGCGACATGCTCACACACGTGCTGGCCATTCCTATGGCCGACGAGTTACCCACTCCAAATGCTCGAAAGACGTGTGCGCTGTCAATTTGGCTACTACAAGTCCAGCGACTCCCTGAAACTGTTTTGCTCCCTGCTCGTGACCGAATAGCTTTCGCTCTGCGGCGTGGCATGGAAGGTGAGCTTGGGAAAGAGGGTAAGAAGGGGTCGGCATGTGATGGGCTCAAGGTACACATCCATTGCAAAGAGCGAGTCTTTCAACTGACTTATCGTGGCAGGCTGTCCATGACCTGTCTCTCTACCAGCCAACTACCTTCATTCCCGCTTTCGCTGAACTCTTACCATCTATACTGGCGAACCTGTTGGCACCAACACTGGGCTTGCGAACTCAGGCATGCCATGCACTTGGAGGATTCGTGCTGGGCTGCGTTAGTCTCCCATCCTCACCTTTTCACGTTCGCATATCAAATATCGTTTCTACCTTCTTGACCACTTCCGCTACTCCCTCTCCCCGTCGGAGTCCTGTAAAACCCGTATCCGAGTCCAGTATCATTCGAACCCTTCGGACGACTCTCAACACTGTTGATCCCCAACACGTCGCACAGGGCCCTGTGTGGGCTTTGAGTGTCCTCGCATCATTAATCGTGCTGCTTGGTTCTTTAGTTTGCACAGACGTTCGACTTACTCGCATCGTATCCTCACTTCTTTCTCTCGCTATGCGCAACAAGAAGAGCTCTGTTCGCGCTCTCGCCTCTCTTCTGTGGAGGTGTGTTGCTTGGGCATACTTTCGACCACCTTTGGAGTTAGATCCTGAAGACGGGGAAGGTCACGAAGCGGTTGGCGGGGAGCAAGACACCCAACTAGCCCGGGAAAGCTTTTGGAAGTTAGTCAAGTCCGTGGTCGATTTGGGGACAGGTGTCTCGACTGTGGCGGCGCTCCTTGGAGACGACTGGGATGATGAAGATCGATTAAAGAAAGCTCTGCGGCTTGTCAAGACCATGCTTAATAAAGGTGGCCAAACCACTCTCGATGCCATAGATACTGCAAAGATTCTTGTCAACTGTGAGAACAATGGCAAACCTTGGTCCTCGAACAACTTGTTGCCCCATTCGTTGTTTTCCTCAAATCCTGGGCTACTAACCGCTGACTACAAGACGCTCTCCACTGTTGTGAAACCGATATTCGATGAATGTCCGCAGTTGAACGATATTCGACCCTTGACTCGTGATCAATTGTCTAGGGATTGGGTATTCAATGAATTGATAGAAATCTGGAGAGCTTCCCTAGGTTGTTTGGAGATACTCGATGACTGCTCCTTACCGGTAAGTTTCATTGATTTGTACAGTTCGTCGCTCACGAATAGGGCCAGTCGGAGACGCTCGCAACTTGGAATGGTCTACTGAAAGCCAATGTGACCGTCCTTCTCGGTCGGTAGCCACTCATTGGTATCCCCCCCACTATCTCACTAATCCTCTGGTGTTCAGATGCTGACGACCATGATGGTATCATCGAACTTGCCTCTAAAGCTGCCAGTATTCTCGCAGAGATTCTCCGTGATTCACAGCTAGACCTCGCCTTGATCGCTTGTCCAACTTCGAAAATTGGTTCACACTCAAAGGTAACCAAAAATATGCCAATGCGGTCCAATTCTGCGATGAAACTCGGCGCCGTCAGAGAACTCTGGGCATGCATGCGAAGTATATTTCCAAACAATCTACTTCATGCGGGTGGTGCAAAGCTACTGGAGTGCCTCGTCGAGGATGAACTAGATCTTGTCTGGGAGACTGATACTCCCGATACTCCAAGGGAGGAGTGGGCTAAGTTATGCTCAGAGACCCTGGCCGTCTGTGATGTCGAGGGGTTGGAGAAGTTCTGGGCGAGGAGGTTGCAATCTTATGCCACCATGTCATATGAACCTGGAGTGCGGAACCTAGTATGGGGATGCTTCGTGGAGACGTGGACTGCAGACCGTGAGGCGTCGTGGGAGGGTGCTACTATTCTCCTTGGGGTACCATTTGAGTAAGTTCTCTTGTCATGCCGCCTGTTGCATCATTTACCAGTGATCGACAGCAACCGCAGTGCTTGGGAGCTCAGCAATGATGAGTTCGGCGTATGGGATGGGTTCCTCAGACATGCTATGAACAAGGCGAACGATAACGGGATGGACGCGATGATGGTATTGGACCATGTTGCCAGTGTGGTAGCACGATCACCTTGTCCAGCCTTCGCTTCATCGACTCGCGTCGCCGACCTCCTCTTATCACATTGCGAAATGGACGATATAAGGGAGCTTCCCACCAACGTTTTTGAACTTGTCAACGATACGCTATTTTCAACATATCCCCCAGAACCACGCAACCTGAAGCCGTCCATGTGGCTCATCGTATCCCTCACGCGTGCGGTCGATGCATGTCCTGTGGACTTGCGTCTGAGCCTACTGGAAGCCACCCAGAACGGCATCGGTGTTTGGTTATCGGACGAGTACCGTGTCTTTACGCGAGATGAATACGCGCTGGATGTGCTACCTCTTTACCAAACTGCCTTGTTGGGTATTCAAGAACTCCCCCGCACTCTCAGGGTTCTCGAGGCTCTTTCACCTCTCCTCCAATCTGTCTTTATTGGCCGAGAAGATAAACCTAGGGTCGCTAGGGAAGCATTTACTGAATTCTGGACTACGACCTTCGCAGATTTGGAAGAACCAGAGGGCGGTTGGCCCGAGGATCTTCGAATTTGTCTCCTGCCTGCCGAGGAAGACTCCACGGAGACCGACATCGAGCCCTCTAGCGATCTCGAGGAAATCGAAGATGCTACAATGTGTGCGCCCCCATCGGCAGACAGCGAGAGCGAGGATCTCTCTCGTACCCCACCTTCGTCACCGCTTGGGTTGGGATCCGGCTCGTTGTGCAGCGTACGAACCCCGCAGGCTTCGGAGGACAGGAGAATATCGTCACCGTTTATTGGCCGTCTCGGACCCGCACTTTTCACCCCGTCGGTGGATCCTGAACTATCATCGACTAGTGCAGCTGGAAGTCTTTCCTCGACTACTACCTGTACTACTACGGAACCTTCCACCCCTACTACTGGTTCACGATCTTCTCGTGTTACCACCCCACCCCGCCCGCATAAGCCGATGAGCACTCCGGAAACCTTCCAGTCCCTTTTGCTCAAACCACCCGCCGGAACTCTCCCTGTCCACCCCACAACCCCAACAACGCCGCGCTCGGCATGTAAGGTTCGTTCGAGCCCCCCCCCTGGCAAAGGACGTGGTTTTTGGGACAAAGAAAATGTTTCGCCTCTGCCTGCTGTCGAAGGGATATACTCTACACCAAGCAAGAGTAAACCTTCATCTGTCCTCGGTAAACGCCAAATGATCGACGAATCACCTCGAGAAAGTGCAATTAAAAGGGGACGAACGTCATTCATTCGTTCCTCCATTGAGTTCCCCTCAGCCGGTGACAGCGACCTGGAAGATGAGCTGGCGGTAGAGGCTACTCTCTCTTCACCCGCAAGAAAGGCTCAGGTGCACTATGAACAATTCCTGGCTCCAAACGAGATCTCCCAAACTAGCACGACCTCCCGAAAACGGAAACGCCAACGAGTTGTTATGGAAGCTGTTGTTGTTCCGTCACTGGCAGACATTCAACATCGGCAACATACCATGCGCAGGAGGGCTAGTATTGAGTGCGCCGGTGGTGCCACTACATCTCCGGGTCTCCGCCGCTCGTCATCAATGCCAAAGCTCCGTGATTCCTATAGTGATGAAACAGTGGCGTTGCGGAGGAAGCGATTGAAGCGTTGGGATGACGTTAACACGAGTCCGTCCCCCTCGTTGACAGAACTAGAAGAAACAGTGATTGCGGGGAGTGGTACGTAACCGCCTGTTTGGAATCGTGCACGTTCGTCTGAGCATCTTTTGCAGATGATTCAATAATGCTCCCTATGCCCGGAAGCAGAATACCTGAATCGGAAAGCTCGGACGATGACCCCCATCTAGGACAAGTGTCGCCTCGTCACCTGGCTTCTCCCGCTCCACGACGATATATGGATACTGATTATGACACGTTAAGTGATGATGCACCCTCATCCAGCCCATCGAGAGACCTTGTTGCCCGACGCCAGCAACGTTTTGGGCTTCTTGCACAAGCAGCTTGTAGATAGTTTTGCATCGCTTCGTTCTACCATCTACTCGCATTGTTATCATTTTGTATTATTACTTTGCATAGTTGTGTTCATAACCGTCACTCATCAATTCAAGGATAGAACATAATTGATTCAAGTTGCACGAATTGCCAGGATAAAGAATTGGGAACGATGTTGCGTTCCTCGTCCCTCCGTTCGTCGACGTCTCAGCATCGAATCGTCTTCGGCAGCGCCTGGTTCTTCGATGATGCAGCAGAAGTTGGACTCCCCAATTTAAAGGGGACCTCCTACTCCTGGCCCCCCTCGCCGCCCTACTATGCATTCTCGTTGGTTGCTTGGCCTGATGGCATGCCCTCATTGGAAGAACTTTCCACTATGGTTGGACCCCGCTACTAGCAACTTGAAGACTCGCAAAAACCTGTGGTCCCGTCGTGAGTAGATATATCAAGCGTGTTGACGCCCGTTCTTCAGAATAAATCACCCTCGCGGTGCTAGGCTTATGCGGAGAATTGTCCGAGGCAGTCTGCGCATCATTACCCGCCGTACAGAGCACAGCCGCGACGTCTGATGGCAGAGTTGTCACATCAAGGAAGTATTCTGGCTCAGACTCTTCAGCATGGCGGACCTGGGCTTTGTGGAAGCATATGTATGGTGAAGTCGAATGCAACGACCTAGTAGTTTTCCTCTTCAAGGCTGATCTAACACCAAGTATATTGCAAGGTGATGTATTGACCCTTCCCGCCATGGATATTCGTTCTCAACTGCCAAAACTTGTCTGAAATGGACTCTTATGCTTCGTATCTGCTTCGTATACCACAAAAGTTGACGTCCTGGTGGTTCCTCAACTCCCTGAGCAACTCACGATCAAACGTTTCACCACATAATGACATCTCCAACGCGATGTTTGCAGGTAGGACTGGAATCTAGCTCGTCTTTACCCTTTACTCAGCGCTACACACTCTGCCAGTGGAGGATACTATGACATGTTCATGCGCCATCTTCGATGATCTTGACGCCGACCTGGTAGCAAGGGGTGGTGGACAACTATCACCCTCTTCAAATGAGAAGACCCAATGCTCAACCCTGCTCGATAATCTACCCGAGATGAACTCTACGACGCCCAGATCCGAAAGTAAAACTATATCATTGCCAAAGCCAAATTTTCTTCTATCCAAAAAATTCTTGAAATCGGTTCGGACTGGGGTTCCATGGCGGTTGTCATCGCACAACACTCCTCTGATACGACGATAGATACATTCACACTTCAAGTTTCAGCTCAGCAGCAAGGTCTAGTCCGAGCTCGGATCAAAGAAGCTGGCCTTAAAGTTAGAGTCACGGTACACCTCATGACTATCGCGCGATGCCCAGATCCTAGCAGTCGTCTTTCGTGTACTTGAAGAGTGTAAAATCTGGGAAGCGTCACTCAAACCCAGAGTCTTATTCCCGATACGGAAGTAGAGGGTATGTGGTCCTGTTAAATGGCCTTTTGGCGGGCGTTTGCAAAAATTGAACATTATATTTGTTTATATTTATACGGTTTCCTTTTACAGTGTTCCGACAGGCGGCTTTACATCCTTGTGTCTTTGTCTCGCGTTCCCAGCTGGGTTGCGACTCCATAACCTTGCATTTGTTGTCGTGGATCGGTTGATCCCTCTTGCTCGACACCATCCATGCGTCTCAATGGTCACTCTGTTCGTGGGCGCTTCGACGATCCTGTCGGCCGTTGCATTGTCTCGCCCGCCATTGCGTCGCAGTTTGTTGTGGATGCTGTATCTACCTGTGCTGTTGTTCAGGCGGAATACTGTGGGACCTCCTTTACGACGGATGTCCCTATTGATGTTGACTCGCGTCGCGTGATCGGTGCTTGTGCCCCGTATCGGGTGTTGCCACGGATGTGGCCCGCTGCGCGTTATACCCTGCCAGGGGTGGCACAGACCGTGGGCGGAGACAAAGCATGTGGACCTTGCATTATCATCACTTCCATCCGTCACCACCATTCCCAGTTTGTGCATGAAAGAAGTAATCTATAGTATTGTTCGCGTTTAGATATTGAGTGGCAGAAAAGGAAGGTTTGTTGGGACATCAGAGCGGGCGATCGGTGGTCTGTAACTTACCCAAAAGGGCAAATAGGTGGAAGTGACGACAATACGAGCAACTGGCTTTTGTTGGTCCACCCTCTCTGCAACATTCCACAGTGGCTCACCAGGGTATATAAGGCCCTCTGCGTCCAGGCAATATTCCCCAGTTACGACGCATCGGATGCAATGAGTGAGCATCCTCAGGCTCCGAGACCTCAGCTCTGTATCTAACAACTTCATTACATGATTGACTTGCGGCTCATTTTACAGGTGAAGTCAGGTTCTGGGCCCTGCTCGCCAACAAGATACTGCGTGTTTCCGCTCGGCTTGAAGATCCACTCGTCGATTTCTTCAAGACTCTTCGAAATGATGTCGACGTCGCTGAACACATTCCGACTAAGGTTTCATACAGTGCTTGCGAGTTCTACCGGTTGAAGAGCCCAGTATCGGTCGTTGTGGATGACAACGGGGATGAGCACGAGGGCGACACCAAGGACTTCCCAGCCGGAGTTATGCGGGCCTGCTTAGAGGAGAGTAACAGGGAGGCCGTCAACCCGGGAAGAATAAAGGTTCGACAGCTGACAAACAAAAAGTTTTCCGGCGACCATGTTTATTTAGTCATTGATTTTCCTGACCGTAAGCACCACCGACCTTTAGGTTCTCCGTCTTTCCTATTGCTAACTGCTTTGCTTTCTTAGCACTCGGGGAGTCAAACAAGGCAGTTGGAAAGTTAAGAAAGGATCACGACACATTGTTCAAATGTCTCCAAGTAACGGTGAATAACCTGGGTAGGTGGCGTCCAGATGACGTAGAGAGGAATTTACAAGGTGGAATCCTCACGAACACCGATGATGGTCTGCCCCCTGAATTCAGGGAGATTCAGGATGCCCTGGCGAAGCAACGCATCTATCAGGCATGTACCTTGTGTGTTGTGATATTCTGCAGAAACTGATGCGGAATGATTCCAGGCGGATGACACGCAGAAACGAGATTTCCAAAATGCGCGTGCCTACCTGACGCACTTTGACCGTGTCTTTGCGCCTCCAGAAACTGGGTCACATACTGTGATCAGTGATCGAGAATTTGCAGCGTTCTATAACGTTTTGCGATGCTTCGCTAAGGACGTGTCGAAGATCGCAGAGGAGACTTCTTCGTCTCTCAAGGCCAGCAACTTCACTGTTCACTTTATTCAACCTCCGTTCTTCTCCGAGAATGACGATTCTCGCGGCTTCAAGTACCATCAGTAGGTATTGGTCCGTGTTCATATTTCTATATCACCAACATTCTTGCAGGGAGCAATCGTGGTGTTTTCCTGTTTTTGTGGACACTACGTCAACGCGGAATGTCTGGCGGAAATTTACTCCCAGGAGTGACTGGATGGTTATTTCTCCTCAATATAAGGTCCCGTTTGTCATCTCTGAAGTGATATCGCAGAAGCAGCAGCAGGACCGCTCTCGGATGCTTATTGAAGCGATCGCTCTTGCCCGCGCCGGACAATTTCTCGTGCAATCTACCTCCAAGCAAAGGTTTTTCGTAGTAGCCATCTATGTCGATGCCCAGATGCTTGCGTCTCGGTATATTGTAATGCAAACTGGCCGTGGCAACACGACACATGCGAACGAACTCTACAAGAATAAGGCGGTCAGTGTTTACGATATTGTTGTATCGAGCTACTCAAGGAAGTGCACAGGTGTGCATTCATCGGAAAGACTTCCAACTCGACAACAAAGAGCAAGAGGTAGATTTTCTGCGCGAGATGTACAATCTGGCAACGCAGATCACTGCGTTGTCCGGCGACTTGGACCAGCGGAAGCAAGAGAGCCTTGTTGGCGTCAAGGCTGCTGCGGAAAAAGTCCTGTCGCTTAGTTCAACAAATCACCAAACGAAGACATCCGGCAGTACCCTCATGGACTCTATCGCGGAAGGACGCGAAGGGCCCGACGGGCCACAAGACGAAAATAATCTAGGCGTTTTCGAGGCCGAGGATATCCAAAACATTTTGCACCAGATGAATTACAAGATCGAATCCATCCCATGGGGGGTGCGACTTCTTGTCTTCAGCAGTATTCGGACTAATACATGTCCCCTAGCATCCTCAACTTGCTGTGATCGTGAACAAGGCTGGCAACAAGCACGGATACCTCAAGTACGTGGAACGAGAGAGGGAGGTCAATGTTCTACAATATCTCACGGAGATCGAGTCGCCGTCAAACCACACCATCCCTGGTGTTCGATTCTGGCCTGTTCAAGGAGGCACAGTGATATCGATGCCTGTCGCTGGTGGTTGGCTGACGTCATTGGATAATCCTGGCGAACAACTATGGTCTACAGCCCTACAACTCTTCGAAGCAGTCGCATTCATGCACCAGCATAATGTCGCCCATATGGATCTCAAGCCGCAGAATGTCATCATTCCCCCAGAAGGCGGGCGTCTATCCATCATCGACTTTAGTGTGTCCATTCGCGTCCGCGGACCAGACGTCAAATATACTGGGGTTATCGGCACAGAAGACTACATCGCTCCGGAAGTTCGCAACGGACAGTACAAGCCGATGCTCGCCGATTTGTGGAGTTGCGGAAGAGCGTTGGAAGAATTGTGTTTATGCTGTGATTCCTCGGTAGATCGCACGAAGCTCCTCGAGATAGCCAGACGACTCATGAACCGGGATCCGGAGGCACGCCCGAAGATGTCTACTGTGCTGGAGTGGATGGCTCCCACACAGCAAGGAGAGGACAATGTCGTGTCTCCCATGTTACGGTAGGTCAAGGTCTCGGATGTTTCTCCATGTTATGTGATATTCGTTTGCAGGTTTTTTCCGACAGTATCTCCCCTCTGCGCCTGAATGATCCACTCTTTCGATTACGAACAAAAGCGCGACATTCCTTGCAACCCTCTGTCATCACTGGAACTATTTGTTACAGCATGTGTTTGTCAAGTAACATTGATTTGTATTAGTAGTGTAGTGAATCATTCGCTGCGCGAGTGCTATACTGTAATTTCAAGGACCTTTCAACGATGTACACAGGACGGCATCATCGCCCCGATCGAATTCCCTAACAGTCGGGTGCACTCAAGCGACTCATACTCGACCCAAAACACCTCTGAGTGTACCTTCGAAACGCGTCGCGCGCGTCAGTCACTGCCTGCGACAGAAAGAGTTTGTCTCAGCTTGGACAACCTCTGGCTTACTACGAGTGTCAGCATTACAACTGAGCCCCGGCATGCCAAGTTAGCTGGCCGGCCCTTCTGTAAAATGGGTAGTGCGTCAGGACTGGTCCTGAAGTCCTGCGTTTACCGAGTGTGGTGTAAAGGACCCTTAAGTGTCGGCGGCACATCTTGTTGATGGGTTGAAACAGACTATTATTAATGAGGTATATCTATCGTGTCGTTCTAATCTGAACAGGTTGCCCAGTTGTGATCATGAGGCGGGTTTTGCAACTCGATTATTAGGGGATGAATAGAAAGGATGTCTCGCGATTCCAGCATTCGATTCTTCTACTCCACAGATCATATCATAACAGTTACTCGAGGGATGCGAAGATTACGAATGTGATGCTATCATAATGATGGGAAGTACATGTCATCCGGGATCGCCCATCTTCTTGCCCATTTGCTCAGTCAATACCGCACCAATTTGGTGAACCAGCCTTGTCGCCTGGAGAAGTTCGGACATGGGTATTTGAGACGCACCATTCGCGACGGAGGAATAAACTTCCCGCAAGGCGTCAAGCCTTGCTGATGTAGTCTTGGCCCTTCGTAAGGGCGGACGAGTGGGAGGTGGTGAACGATATAACTCGTCATCGGGCTCTAACAGTCTATTTGGGTGAGGTGACTGACACGATGGTATTCTGGCGTACCATGTGGTGCAGAAGTCTGAGTCCGTGGAGAGCTGGTGTAAACATTCACAAGAGATCGGCCAACGTCGGCCTCTGAATACAGCAGAGAAGGTAAATGGATGTCTGATTCTATGCAGAAATTGCACTTGCCCGATGATATTGTGTCGACACGGAAGTTTTCCCAGTCGAGATCATCTTCGTCAGACCCGACAGACGGGGGCGAGGTGGACGGCGATGTACTACTCTTTCTCTGCGCACTACATGACGAGGGTGTTTGGGGGACGGACACGAGGCCCTGTCCAGCGTTGAGGGTATTCTTACTCATTCCCGCTCCCTGCACCGTTTTTTGACGCAAGACCTCACGGAAAGTAGGTACCTGTACTCCATCGAACACCTTCCTCTTCCTTAGCGGCACAGAATTCATACGTGGAACATCAATGGGCGTAACATCGCGAGTGGCAGGCTCTGATTCTAAGTTGCGCACGGAGCGAAGAGTATCCCGCGAGGTTCGACTTCGCTTCTGGGGTGCACCGTCTGAGGAAATGGATCAATTTTGTTCTCGTCCAATACATCAAACATAATCACCATTGTCTGCAAGTTTCCGTTTTCGGTTCGGCAGGTGTGAAGTGACTGAATTAATTTTTTCGGGGGGTTGAGGGCTCGGCATCACACCGCTAGGAGGGAAAACTGGCGATAAAAGTATTTGAGGATTGCTCATCGATCGTTCCGATCCATCTAGGGAGGATGCATCCATTCGACTGGAGTACTCCTGGAGTTGGCGCAGGATCGTCGGTTGAAGTGCATCATCATCGGGAGAAGGTATAAGAAAGGTGGTATCGTCTTGGCTCGTAAACATCTGCTGGTGTCCGTGCGGTGCAACTTCCATATCAGATATTTCTGCCCGGGCTTCGGCATTTAATGACGCTGACAGTAGGCTAACCCGAAGACTGTATTCGCCAGAATCTTGATGTTGATGACTGATAGGAAAGCGCACTTCGGAGTCATTGCTCTTCAAACGAAAAACCATCGGTATTTGCGGTGAGAGTTGCAAGGGAATCATCTCACGATACTCTGCGACTGCGATTCAGTGGCCAATGACAATCCATCGGCAAGATCGCCTCCGTATGCGGCTACAAAACAAGCTAAACAAGACTTGATCTTTAAGGGGAGAATATTGCGAAATTCGCTGCGACCGTGGTAGGTTGCCCTCCAAAATCTCTCGAATGCGAACGGGGCTATGGCCGGCGTCGGAATGCGAGAAAAAGCAGAGGCCAGAAAAGTTTCCATGTCCTGGAGAGACTGAATCGACAGCGGAAGGACTTCGAGAGCCTTGAGGGTCTCACAATATAAGGAGACGGCCTGAAAGAGATTTAGTGTGTCAAAAAAATGCGAAGAGAAATCGCACCACAGAATTAAACTCATCATTGGACATGACTTCAGTATGATCCTCGATCCAAAGACAGAGGCTGCTGCAAAGAACTTGGAGTATGTGCATCACTTTGCCTGGGGCTAAAACTATTACATGGCGGATAACATTGAGAAGCTCGAGGGAGTGCGTCAGCTCCTCCGGAGAGTGACGGGCTCGGCTATAAGAGATAGTCAAGCAGACGTCAACCATGGACAGAAGCTCGTCAGTTGGAGAATTGCCGTGCTCATGAGTACAAGTCAAAATAAAACCGAGCACGGCTATGATCGACTCCCTTTTAAAATCTGTAAATAATGTTACGAGGATAGTAAACAAAGCAATACCAAGTTTCAACTTCTTTTTCTTGAAAATATTGCAGGACGATGTGTTCAGTCACCATAGCGGAATCCCTTGATACTGTGATAGCATTCCGAAGCAATGCTTCCCATGCTTCTAACTCAGGCTCGGATAAAACCCAGGTACTGGTCCATATCAGGAACAGGCTCTTGAAGATAAAAAGATGATGTACCAGATTGGGATGGCGAGAAACTTGACAAGTTCCTTCCAGTCGAGACCGAGCTCAGAAGAGGACAAAGATGTCGCAACGACTCCCCAGAGTTCACGTTGACTGCGAATGACCAATTGTGACGCTGTGAGATCATGTGTATCGCGTAGAAACGAAGGCGAAGCTGTCGTCATGAGATCGGCGCAGAGTCTACCCCACAATGTCCGGACATCAACATCAAGAACGTGAAAGGCATACTTTAGAAATGAGGCAAGGATAAGCGCAGCGGTCTCCGCAAGACTGAGTGCAACGAAAGCCTTTCGCACTGCAGACCACAATTGGTCGATGAATGTGAGTCTGCATAGTTGATCATGGACATTCCAGGATCCCCAATCGGGCTGACAGTCCCCTGCGGCCATTGGCGGTAAAAACTCGACGATGATCGCGGCCGTGTATCTCAGCACTTCTGCTGTCGCGGTAATATGCTGTCCGCATTCGAGCTGATGTGAACACGCAAGCAAGATGGACAGCCACACGTCAACGAGACCCGACTTGAATAGGATGCAAGTACTCAATATACGAACAAGATAGGCGGTAAGCTGACTTACGTCCAATTCTTTTCTGTCTACTTTGATTGCAAAATGCTTCCATATTACCAACAATATCTTGTAGTGTCGAGCAACCTCTGTCTCCTCCAGCCAATGCACGGAAACCAGAACCTTGGGGATAGAGCGGATGGTCGATGGGAGGCTGTCCCACGTAGTACCAATGATGGCTCCGTTGAGCAAGACCGAGGCGGGGATTTCATACATGTTCTGTAAGATTTGATGTCTAACTCGAGTATCGTTGGTAAGTGCTTGAAGAAACATGAATCCCTCTCGACGTGTGTGTTTGCACTCTGTTTGAACCATTGCATTGATGACCGATAAGGCTTGAGATACCCTGTCGCCACGCTCCTCAGGCCGGATCGCTGACATCCGATCAGATAAAAGGACAATGGCAAGTGCGATGCCAATGCCTCCGCTGACCTCCTGCTTGATCACATAGAAAGCCGAGGAAATTAATGCTGGCTCTACGTTCTCAGAGCTGAGAAGCATCTGACTGAAAGTCCAGATGAAACATCTCCAAACGTGGGGGTGCAGAGCCCGTACGATGGACCGTTTGTGTGTAAGTGCCATAGCGAGCCCTTGAAGGATGAAACGTAGGACAGTGGGTTTCTTATACAAAGTGGGACCACAGAGAACTATCAGTGAGGCGAGGACAGCAAGTATCCATGTCGGAGCATCTCTATGGCGTGCGTGCGATTCGGCGGAAAAAGTGGCACGGACAATGCACGAGAAACTCGTATCCCCGGGAGCTACCTGAGATTCGTCGCAGCAGGATTCCAAAAAGGACGTGATATCATTGGATAGCGACTGCCATTTCGTCAAGGAGAGTTCTGTTTGATGAATCAGCGCATTTGCAAATTTCCCCAAAGCGATGGAAGCGTGCAAGCGAAGCTCTGAAGATTCGCAATGTAGGTTTGTCATCACGTGGGGAAGCAGCGGGAAGAAAAGATCAAGAAATCCAGATGGGTGATATTCTACTGTATGCGAAATAGCCTGGTAGGAAAGCGTGAGCGCGAGGGGAGAGCAAATGTATACATGATCCTACCTTGAGACCATCGAGAACAATGTTGCGTGATTGTCTTGCTCCATCCAAACACCGTTGAAGAGCAGAAAAGACATCATCTCGCCGAGAACCGAGAACGGTTACAGGGAGACGATGAGAACCCAAGGTCCACAATGCTAGAGAGTATGTCTTCGCTTCGTTGAGAACTGGCAGTTGGTCTGCGAGAGCAATATCTAGAATGTCACGGAATAACATTGAAAGATCGTGTTCTGGGTATTGTAAGTTGTGCGCTCATACTGGGAGCAGACTGAACATACCGAGGAATACAAAGTGGAAGGCAGGAAATCGAAATATTGTCGTGACGGCACATAGAGCATGGTGGCATAATGAGGAGGAATCCCTGGCATACTGCTTTGTGTCGACCTTGATGTTGCTTCCAAACAATACCTCATCCAAAGATGAACGAGGGCGCGAGAGTGTCGACAAGGGGTCAATGTGAGCAAGATGAACATCACGTCGCAACGCGCGAATAAAGTTATCTCTGTGAATCTTGAGGGGGGCAAGGGCGGGAAGTAGCGTATCGCAAGCTTCTAAGAGTTGACTCTGGGATCTGAGCCGATTCGCGAATGTCGCGTAGGCGTCAAGGAGATCGTGAATAGAAGCAGAAGACTGTTCAAGGAGAGAGTCTACGATTATCTCTACGATCGAGAGCAGGTATGAAGGATCCTCAAGAGGGCTGGAGTCGGAGGTGTTCATCTTGGAACATGACCGTTCTGTACACTGACCGGGAAATGACCGCGCGGATATTAATACGAGCACGTGACATTCTCGGAGCCATATCAGAGTCACTCTTCCGTCGTCGCGTCGGTGTCCAGTATACAGTCTGAAACATTCAACAAGACCCTCTAACCGAATTCCTGATAGACCACCACCACAGTGCCCGGAGCAGCGTTCTGACGATCATAACAATGGGCGTTGGCAGCCCTCCCCGACGTCTTGGCATGATCACGGCACCGACTTTCGTGAAACGAACCACATGCAACGCCAAACACGCACAAGCCCCACCGTGGACAATATAAATTAATCTTGATCCTGGCCCTTTTTTTTTTACCTTCTCCCGCAACGATTGCCTCAGCCTACTCAACTCCACCACCAGCATCCTAGCGCTAATTCACTCCTTTAACGACTTTGAAATCCCACAATCGTCATGTTCAGCTCGTTGTTCTCTGTCTTCTCTGCCCTCCTCTTGGTTCTCTCTCACCCTGTCAACGCTGCCCCTGTGAAGCCAGTTGAACTCCTTGCCTTTGCCCCTACTATCGTCTCTCCCTCCACGGGCACCGTCTGGGTCACCAGCAGCCAGCAGAATGTCACTTGGCTAACCAATAATGTTCCCGCTGAGGCTCAGAAGTATACCTTGACCATTCTGCTCGGTTTCTTCGCCAATGGGTCTGAGAACTTGGATACAAGTAAGTAAATCACCTTCATGTGATGCGTTCAAGTCCTGATTGGTGGGTCAGAACACCCGTTGGCAACCCAGGTTCCAATCATGGATGGAACAGTCACAATCACAGTCCCAGCCAACGCAACCCCTGGTACCAACTACACCGTCGCTGGTAAGTACCCGGCACTCTATCAACTTCGTTTGTCCTCATGCATCTCAAAGTGATTGGTGATTCCGGAGATGTTACTCCTCCCTTCACTATTACTTCTCTTGGCGCGTCTGTGGCACTACACTAGACAACCTATTGCTGAGCAATTTGGACTATCACATTACCGACTAAGGTTACTTCGGATGTGCTTGAAGTAGTTTCGGCCCTTCGATGAAACGAGTCGATATTACATTCAAGTGCATGATCCTCTCTGGACGTTATATGGACATTACTAGCTCATGTTGGAAAAGAACTTGTCACACTTAGAATATTAGATTACCGTTATCGACACATCGCGACGTTCACCTCCCCAGTCCTCGTATCTCGAACATGACTGGTACTGCGGTGCATCAACAACACATCGGTTTTATAGATTCTTACTAGATAAGCGACAGGAGAGGGATATTTGTCAGTCTTTCTTTGCTTGAGCACTAGCCTGAGCCTGCCGCAACGATCTAGCAATGTGCCCATACGAATCCCACATCAGCCAAAGGGGAATAACGACCCAACTGTGATCGAGGTGGTTACTGATTGTGGAATCTTGAAATAGTAGGTACCACTTACATGATATTCATAAACTATAATTTCGAGAGTACGTTGACGTGAGCCTACATATTGACATATTGATGGGAAATGGTCCTACCACAAGATATACCCAAAGATGAAATGGGTTGGAGATATTCAAGCTAGGACTTCCGGTCAACCATTCGGGGCAGAATGTCATCCATCTACGTCATCCACGCCTCAACTTGGGCTTGGAGCAATAAGTCTGACAAACGACATACCCTCCGTATAACTCCGCAGTACTCAATACGATGATCCAGTAATGACGAGAGGGGTCATTTTTGACGATCCGGGTCAGAATATAAAAGCAAAGTGGTCCAGCACCGAGGACAGTCAATATTTCAAGGGATACGACCGTTGGGTCTGAAACACCCCAACGGGCGTCTGCGTAGGTATACTCCTTCCCTGATAGTGTACAAGACATTCATTATACTTGCTACGTTGCTAGCTGCAGAGTGGGTACTCACAAAGTTCTGCAAAGAAACCCGTGCTGGTGTTTACCGACCTGCCAAAGGTTGAAAGATAAAGGAAGGAACCCTCGAACGAGAAATGTATCAATGCATCAAAGGCCTTGATAATCGCAATTCATCAATGGTCCTTTGGATCGTATTGCTCCTTACTCACCAACCAGATGAACGTGAACCTGTCCTGCCATCGTGCACGTTTGGGCAGCAAGGCATCAGCGCCAGCAGCTGCAATGAGACCGATAGCGGCAACTCCTGCGAGAGCAATGGCGGAGGTCACAGTAAATACCTTGTCCGGGGAGCTCATGGTACTGTAGCCGTCTGTATGGAGGCAACGTAACGCGTAACACAAGGGGGTGTTGTGTTGCTAAATATAACGCCATAACGGGGGGTCCGTTGCCAAATTTTTAGGCGTAACGCAGGTCAGGCCGGGCC
>JBBPSC010000454.1:0-17923 GCA_038093395.1 Baorangia bicolor
CCATTCCTTTCCCGCAGGCTGATGCTCGAAGACATATCTCGACCAGGTATCAGAGCGATGGAAAAAGGTATGTACGCTTGTCTACTCACGATACGCCATCGTCGTCTGCTACACACGTGTCTCCTTATCATTATCCATCAGTTCACACACAAATACTTATCTCTGGGCGCTTGTCCTCACCCCAATGCACACTTGTCCACCACCCTTGTTGTTACTGTCGTGGTGGTGACCCGCCAGTCGTCGATGGGGCAAATCGCTGTCGGGCACGGGCAGCAGTGACAAAACGAGCTACGCAGCAGTCGGGGCCCTCAACGAGAGAGGTGGTGTCCATCTCTTGATCATTTGCATTCGGGGAATCTCCAGGGATTATGATGGCGACAGAGACGACGTATGATCTCATCATGAGAATGCCCGACAGGTTCTCTCCCGTGACTCTTGTGGTCGCGGTCATCACAGGCCCGGCCCTCGAGAATTGGTCGACTAGAGACACTGCCCATTCTATGGAGGAATGGTTGACGACCAACACAGGAGCGTTTTCAGGCTATGAAATGCTCTTCTCCGGTCATACTTGCATTACCACCTTACCCGACGACTGTCGTTCCAAGGTACCTAGGCGTCACGAGTTGAGCCAAGAGCGCGTGTGTAACCTCATTATGAACCATACCCCCAAAGACCTGCACATCTTGTTTTTCGGAGCGACTGGCGCCGGACAAAGCACCTTCGTCGATCTGCTCGCTGGGTGGCAACTTGCATCGGTCTCGCCGGACAGGGCGCCTTGTACCTTGTATTCTACCGAGTATCAATTCAACTCGGTCCCAACTTACCGTTGGCTTGGAAGAACCCGAAAAGAATCCGAATGGCTACGTCAGTGCTATCGCAAAAGCCGTTCAACTCATTCGAACATTGAATGCGATGGGCAGCATCAACCTATTCCTGCTCTGTATACGCTGTTGCATGGCGCCATGTCGTTCAAGTGCCAGCCGATGTCTGACTCGTCAAATTACGGTCGGGCACATTTTGCAGGCTTCGAGCGACGGGAAGTTCGATCACGAGGCAAAAGATCTAAGGAATACGCATCTTGAGCATAGATGTTAGTCTTTCATTACGAGAGCGACGGTCCAACCCGGGCCAAAAGTCCGCGGGGAAAACCCGAGACAACTGCAACTCTGAAAACTCATCAATTTGGCTCCGAGTCGCTGCCTCGCAAAGGGCAGATTGGTTAGTTGTCCGTATCGTTGGATAGAGGTTCCCGTCGGCGAAGCATGGCATTTGGAGCATGATCAGGTTTGGAGGCAGGCCTTAAACCTGAAGGGTACTAGGCAAGCGGCACCCCACCCCTTCCGGCAAGCCCATCCTGTGATCCATGACGAGATATCTCTAGCAGGTATTTCATGATTCCGAGGACCGTCGTCGACTCGCTTGCCCTGCTCTTACAAGCTTCTAGATGGCCCGGGATTGGCACGATATAGCCAACTCAAAACTGATCCAATGCTGCCTTTTTTTTTACAAGGAGTTTGCTCCTCGTTTCGATTCTTTGTCCCTGCTCAAAATCTTTCCTAGCAGGATTCTCGCTCGTGCGTCTTGCTGACGCTCCCTCTGAACAATCACTTGACTTGAGCGAATCGCTACATATCTTCCGAGATACACATGTTCACCTACCAGTGGCGGTGGCAAGCAACGGCACATTCATCGCAGCTTCTGCAAACACATCGGTGTCATTTTGGGACACCACGACGCACGAGCAAATCGGGTGTGTCGTCCATCATACAGCTGACATCACGTCCATGGCCATCCCATCAAAAATACGAGCTTGGCGAAACGGTGCTGCTTAGACCCTCGTGATGTTGCACAACGGGTGGCTGCTTACATTCAAGTTGATCATTCTGATGGTGTTCTTGCAAGCTTTTGACCCACGATCAAAGTCCCGCATCTGATATTAATGTCGTGCTATTAGGAGGATGTTGTCAGTCGTGGTCATTTTGTTGTGTTGAAGCATCTGACGTACTTCTGGTCAGATCTTGGAAATACGAGCACGATATATACAGCAGGGGTCTGGGTACACCTGCAAGAAACGACCTGTCAATACCATGCAGGCACTACCTCACCCGGGCCGTCGGAAGGATCGTCAACCCCGCCATATTAAAGTTGAGGAAGAGCTGTTAGTTTGACCGCCAGAAGTACCACATTGTGCGTACAAGCTATTATGATCTGGTGCAGAGTAGAAACGTAGTAAATAGATTACAACCTGGCAGGAAAAACTAGACAAGACGTATCATAATCATGATTCACTGTAAACTTCCGTGATCGGTCCATGGTCAAGATTACACTACCTCGATCATACGAATATTGTCTATCAAGTCGGTCAACGATACCTCCTCGCGAATTTGAACAGTGATCAAACTGTCCGCAGCGACTCGCCTGTACTCTACACGCGACAACGGTTCGAACAGGAGTGCGCCAAACGGCTGCCTGAGACGAGTGACGAAACGGAGCGCTTGTGTAGTTCGGTCAAGCGCAGCCGCGCCATCCAAGAACTCCTGGTCGAGCAGCGGGCGGATCCATGGATGGACGAGACAGAGATGCTTCGTCCCAGTTAGGTCATCTCTCGTCTTGATCTCTATGTCCCCAAACGTGGACGTCGTCACATGATATACACCAAGGTTCGTCGGAGAATCTGGTTTCGAGATGTGAACAAGTTTTGGGAGGCGGAAAACAATGCCGGGAAGTCGCAGTCGACTGGCAGCAAGGAATGGTGAAGGAAGCTCGTGGAGCCGGTTAGATAGTCTCACGGCGAGGGAGAGGTCGGGCGATGACGAACGCAATTCCATCACCATGCGGTCCATCTCTGCTGTCTCTATGACCTGTGGAACGTGTGGCGACACGATTTGGTTGTAGACGGTCAGGTCTGTGGGGAGGCAGCTATTGTAACGACCGGAGGTCCCAGTCCAAGCGAGAATTGTGACGTCTCCAGATCCTGTCAGGACGTGTTCCAGGAGCCGTCCAACCGCCTGATTTCCCTCGCCGTAAATCACCGGGATCGCAACATTGAATATGCCAAACAGCGAGTACGCGATATCCTCCTCTCGTGTCGTGTGGCGCATCGAAGCTAAATACAGCTTCTCGCGCACCCTGTCCAAGCCTGGACGAAGGGTGGCCAACTCCCATGTGGCGAAGTTCATTGCCCGTTCCATCTCCGAAAGGATCATAGGCGATTCCTTGTGGTTGAAGGTGTCCAAGCCAAAGTATGGTTTCCAGTCCTCGGTGTAGAACTGGACAACCTCCGAAGCAAGGTATTCCTGGTACGTCCACCCGCGAGTATTCCAAATGCTCCTCCACAGACAACCAAACTCCTGTGCGTGCGACAACACACCGAGAAGGTGAACGACCGTGAGCGACGAGCCTCGATACCACCTGAACATGGCAACCAACGATTCTTGCTGCACCCCCTTGTCGAGTTGGTTCACGCAACACGTGTCGCTCCATGCCCACTCGAACTGAAGAGAGCGCACGAGCTCGCAGAACCTTTGCAACTTGCTGTTCGCGGGAGACGCCGGTAGCCCATAGATTGAGGCATTCTCGACCAGCTGGTATGTCGGTTCGTTGGGTTGCCACCTGTGCGACAGCATTACGTATCGGTAGAACAGCTTCACCACTCTCCGAATACGCGCATGGTCTATCTCCGTCGTCATTGACGAGACAAGTTGGTTGTAGATTGGGAGTGCCTCGAATGCTTCTGCTTGCTGTTTCTTGTCATATAGACGACCAGTGGTGGTGTCAATGAGTACCCGCGGCATGTCGCGAATCGTCTGCTCGACAATGTCCCGAATCGCAGGTATGGCATCGACATACCGGCCACGAAGTTCTACCATCGATGACGATCAACACATGGTGGTTTGAATGATATTGAAGAAATGGCTCACTGCGAATACGTTCGTCGGGAGACTCATCCAGTCTCGAAAGCATCGTATGGAATGCTTCAATTGCTTCGGCATGGCGTTTTGCCCCTTGTAATGCCACATGCCTCCGCTCGTAGCCGAGATGGGATGAGGGGTCGAGCTTGATGGCCTGCGCGCTCTGTTATTGAATACTGTCTGATAATATGTGAGATACGAACGATACCTCGTCGGCATCATCCAGTGCCTCCTCCCACGAGTTCATCGACGCTCGTGCATTGCTCCGCTTGATGAGGATATCTATGCGGTCGACTGGGTTAAGCGACAGTATGGTTGAAAAGTGTTCGACGGCTTCGTTGTAACCCTGAGAGTCCATCGCGGCGTCGCCGACTTTCTCTAGCTTCTCTGTGCATTTCCGTTGAAAGCCTGTGTCGAATGCTCAGATAACCATTGGCTGTACGCTCACGCGACCACTTACGAAGTTCCCACTGTGCTTGCTCGTCGCCGATATTCGCGTCCTCTCCCAGCTCGCTCTGCATCTGTCGGAAACATTCGGTTGCCTCCATGACGCGCCCGTCCTCTTCAAGAACGTCACAGACCGCGCGGTAGATGACAAACTTCGGAAGCTTGAACTGGGCCAAAAAGACTACGTCAATATCCACATTCAAACTATCATAGAAAGCATACCTTCGCAGCAGAACCCAATGCTTCGTTCGCTGAGCCATGAATCAAGACCGCGCTCGCCCACTTGGTTAGTAATGTGTTCGGAGGGGAGGGACTGAGCAACAACGCAGTCGCGTAGGTTGCAAGTGCCTCCTCATGTTTCTCAGCGCTCGATGCCTCATCACCAATTTTTCCCAGTGTCGATATGCATCGATTCGTAAACTCTGGTAGTATGAATTGAATACTCTCCTGTAATATACAACATAGAAACTCACCGGCAAGCCAGTCCATTATCAGCTTGTTGGCTCTGACCTCCTCGCTCACGACATTCGTGAACTCAAGAAGAGACACCGCAGCATCAATTATGCGGCCTTCGGTATACAGAGCTTCGCATTGATGTTTCTGCTCGTGGGCACGGAGGAGCTGGAAGAGGCTATCAATTTTGTGTTGGGACTGGGTGCGGAGTTGTTGGACGGTTCTTTCGAGCTGCGCAATTTTGGTGCCTAATGGAAGTAAATTTCAACGAAATGTAAACGAGAGTGCCAATTGACGCACTCGAGCTCGCTTCCTGTGTACGAAGGTCTGCACGTAGTGACCTAATGGTGCTGCTGAAGCTACCCGCTGTGTCGTGGGAGTCGACGAGTTTGGCACGAGTTTCCTCGACGGTTTTCTCGAGATGAGCAATTTTGCTGTCTAATGAACGTGGATGTCAACGACACGCGACTTCAGGGTGCTAATAAACGCACTTGATATCTCATCCTGTGCACGAAGGGTTCCGTTGAGGTTGTCCTCCTTCTGATTGGCTGTACGTTGGGAGTCGGATAGTTGGTTACGCAGTTGCTGGACGGTTTTTTCGAGACAGGCAATTTTGCTATCTAATGGACGTGGATGTCAACGACACGCGTGTCCAGGGTGCTAATATACGCACTTGAAGTCTCATCCTGTGCACGCAGAGACCTGATTGTCTCTTCGAGATCAGCCTTCATGGGCAGGATTTCTTGCACACGCGGCTGTTGCAGTCAACAAGGCGGCCTGCAATTAGCGAGCCATCTCACGCATCGATCATTTGATACAAGTGCACTCACGTCTGAATAATAAGAAGGAAGGATATCCGAGAGTCTTCGAAGGGTGACTGTCTTGTCTCCTCCAGTCACAAGCTCGTATTTTGATGAGATGGCCATGGACACGACGTCGGCGGTATGCTGGACAACAGACCCGATTTGCTTGTGCGTCGTAGTGTCCCAGAATGAGACCGATGAGTTTGCAGAAGCTGCGATAAATGTGCCGTTGCTTGCCAGGGCGATGCAAGTGGGATTGTTGCTGCTGTGAATGGGCCATTGAGAGCGCGTCGTCCCGGTGGATACGTCGAAACAGTTTATGTTGCCGCCGCGAGATAAGGCAAAGAGTTGCTCGCTACTGCTGGCCCAGGCAAGGAATTGGTTGCGTGGCGAGCTGACTGCGACTGGAAGGTCGACGAGAGGGCGGCCATTCTGACTGTCGTAGATCCGAAGGGAGTCGTGGAACCACGTGGCAGTGGCGATGAGGTGGCCGTCGGGTGAGAATTTGACCGCAACCACCCGGTAGTCGTGTTCCAAGGGGCCGAGCAGTTGCTGGCCGGTCGAGAGCGACCAGATGCAGGCAGTCGAGTCCTCCGACCCGGTCGCAATTCTTGTCCCATCCGGCGAGATGTCCACCGCATGCACCCAATCTCTATGTCCTTTGAACTCGGTCACCTTTTCGCGGCTCTCCGCATTCCACACTGTCACCTGGCCACTTTTCGTCCCACTCACCAGCCACTTTCCATCTCGTGACACTGCGATGTTGTAAACACAGCTTCCCGCATCCATTGGCATCCCCACCTCCTTGCCATCTTTCGCTCGCCAACGTCGAATCTTCCCTTCCTCGCCACCGCTCACAATGTGCTTCCCATCAACGAGGAAGGCAACTGAATATATGCGCTCTTGACCATCGATTTCGATCACTTTTGCTTCCCTTTGGTGAATGTTACTGGAGGAAGGACTGTTTTCATTCGACCCTTGGGTCCCCGTCAATATCGCACTCACAAATGCCTCGGCCAGGTACTCACCATTCCTTGCCCGCCAGCTTTTTTTCGAAAACATATCTCAGCCAGGTATCAGAGCGATGGAAAGAAGGGTGCACGGTTGTCCACTTGCGCCGGTACGCCATTGTCGCCTGGTGTACACGTGTCTCATTATTATCCATCAGTTCACACACTAATACTTATCTCTGGGCGCTTGTCCTCACTCCAATGCACACTTGTCCATCACCCTTGTTGTTATTGTCGTGGTGGTGACCTGCCAGTCGTCGATGGGGGAAATCGCTGTCGGGAACGGGCAGCAGTGACAAAACAAGCTACGCAGTAGTCGGGGCCCTCAACGAGAGAGATGGTGTCCATCTCTTGATCATCTGCATTCCGGGAATCTCCAGGATTATGATGGCGACAAAGACGACGCATGATCTCATCATGAAAATGCGCGACAGGTTTTCTCCCGCGACTTCTGTGGTCGCGATCATCACAGGGCTCGAGAATTGTTCGACTAGAGACACTGCCCATTCTATGGAGGGGAGATTTTTGGCGGCCCCCGAAATCCCTCGCTTTGATTCCAACCGCCAACCGCAGATCTATTTTCCTATGTAAGTGATCGGCACTTATCCGATGGCAGGGTAGTCAGCTTCCGACGAAACCCCAATTGTAGCCCACTTCGAACGCAAATTAGGAGGGTCAGTGAAAATGATCTCATGGGGGACCGGACGTTGTCACGGAAGTCCGACGAGTGAGCATCATACGACCTTAGTAAGAAATACCGTGCCTTTCATTCGTCCAGGCTTCCAACTACATTCTATTTGGTGTATGAATTAGTCCGCATTGAAGCCAGCGAAGGGGGCCAGTGTGGAACAACCCGAGATGGCGCCCAGGAACGAACCGTCGGCTTGATTTGCCACGAAACGTCGTGCGCTGATGGACAGGAATTCCGCTCGCTCTATTCTGCGGGATTAACTGGGGCTTGCTTGCACGAATCGTTGTCTAGTCCTTGTTAACTACAACACTGGCACATAGAGTCGAGGATTAGGACTTGCCTTCTCAGATTCTTCCAATGTATGAACGAGTTTTCCGCCAACTTTGATTATTACCTGAGCTCCGAGTTAAACCCGAAGAGGTCATGTGGTCATCAAAGCTTGATAGAAGACTTTATCTCGTCGGACCTAGTAGGCATCGGAAATACCCTGCAGTGGGGATGGTCCGACAGTTTAGCGGGGCGCGGGTCAGTTCAGGAGCTCTATCGGGTCCAAGAAAAGATCATTGAAACGAGAATATGAATATGGTCACACATTAGCTCGCTGAGAAGAGACACAACTTGACCTCGCCACTATCGTATAACAACTGGGCTGATGCTGTGCTAGACCAACCAATGAAAGAAAAAATAGAGACTCGCAACCTCCCTCGTGCTCTAACGATCATATATACATACATACATTGTTCAGATCATATCTGGTATTGTACATCGTCAACCAAGACACAAGACATAGTAAGCACAACGAGTTACTTTACAACAACACTATCCACGAAACACGTATACAACAATCAGGAGGAGAGGGAACGCATAATACCAGGCACTAGCAACAACAAAACATCGGAGCGCATAGGAAGAAAAGGTCACATAAATGAAAGCACAGTCCAAATCACGGTATCAGTCTAGCACGACAAAACCAAAGGATAACTTTCCCCTGTACAAAGCAGCCACTCGAAAGCGTGAATTCTCTATGGTTGATTTACCTGTGGGGCAAATTTCTCAGTACGCGACAGCAGGGAGGCAATCCCCGGCATGAACACGGATGTAATCGTTTCCGAGTCCGCAAAACTGATCGTTGTCGCCAGGGTAGTGGTATGAAGCGTTTGTGCCGTCCACATAAGCGGTATAGTGTGGCGCGCACCAATCGTAGATGTTCGGTGTCCCTGCGTACTCGTTGATGAAGATGGGCATCTGCTCGTGCAGAACTGTGCACTCAGCCCAGCTCTTCGGCGCGTAATACGCGTTCTGCGTGTCTCGGGTATAAGCAGGGGGTAACCCCTTGTCAAAGTCTGCGTTCGTCGAGCAAAAGTTGTAGGCCGCAAAGGATTGGTCCTCGACAGGAGAGACGGAGGGCGTGTGGAGGGCATAGGTCAACCCTGGGCAATCAGGGGAGGGCGGAAGTCCTATCGATGTCTCGAGGAGATTATACGGCTGTGATAATTACGTGCTTAGTAGATAATCCCGATAAGCGACATGTGATCAATACTCACGTCGTTCCAGCGCGCCGGTACGCCTTCTCTAAGTACGGATGGAAGAACCAGGGGAGAGAGACATCCGATGGAGTCCGCTGATACGGCATGCAGAAGGTCTTCTGTTTGTTCACCACCGAATGATGGTGGACACGCGCTCTGTCCAGACTCCGTAATGTCGTACGAGACGTTGGCGAAGACGCTGTCAAGCGAGCTGTGACGATGGTGAGAGGATATCTGGTTCGGGGAAGATTGACCCGCTGGAGCAGAAAGCGAACGCTTGAACATCGCCGTGAGTGGGATCCGGAAACGGTCGTCATGGAAGGCGTCGGGAGTCTGAGCGCGCGTTGGAGGCGGGGTATAACCATCACATCTATTCGCCCGGATGGGCCCTGGGTCGCCAGTCGGAGCGGAGGCTTCGGCGCTGGTGGTGGAAATGACCTTCCCGTAGGTCTCGACTTCGTTCGCCACCGCCACTTCTCTCTGTTCATCTCCGTCCTCCTTCCCAGTCCCTGTTCCAACATTGCAGGTGCCGTTCTGTCCACCAACCCCTTTACCAGCACTATCCTCCCATCGTCTCACTGCATCCTCTAGATCCACTCCTGTCTTCCCTTCCACCAAGAGATCTGCGATTATCGCACATCTCTCGTCGCCACTTTTCGCTTTCTTACCCGCAGGATCTCCCTTGACCTTTCGTCCAGCCTGATTTGCTCGTTTTCGATTAGACGCCTGAGGCCCGTCCTTGACTTTCACCTTGGCGAGTGCGTTAGCTCCGGGCCTGAAACGCCAGTCGGGGTATCGTTTCCTATGTTCCGCCTGAGCGACGAGCGCCTTTGCCTCCCAGACCTCCCTCTCTTCACGAGGAAGTGTCTTCCAATATTTACCTGTAATGCAGTCATAATGCCATACAACTTGGGATGACAAGCCCAAAATGCTTACCGATGATCTTTGAGAGAGTACTATGGTTCCCCTCCACCTTCTCCGGAACTTGCTGGCTACGGATGAAAGACGATCTGAAGAGAATGAAGGCGTTGGGCGGGCGTGGGATATAAGAGGCGTCTCGCTTCTTGCCGTGGCTAGCGCGGTCGGGTCCTTGGAATGTTACCTGGGTCTCAGAGAACTCGGCGAACTCGGCGGGAGATGTGGGAGCCGGGACTGGGTTCTCCCAGACTGTTTGGAACGGGATGGTGGGATCCGCACTCAGGGCAGTGATAGGTGTCATGTCGGTGAAGAAGGTAAACGTCATCGATGGATTCGGGTTGTCAACGAGGGGAGGCATCCCGTCTGATAAGTGCTCTGATGAGAATGGATGGTGGGCATTTTAAAAGTAGAAAAAGCGCACCGTCGTCGTCCAAGTTGCATTGGGGGATATCGTGCTCGTGGATCGTGGGCATAGCGAGTAAAGATCTGAGGATACTAGTAGACTATCGTGACGACCAGAGGTCAGGATGTGGTGGATCAGGATTGGGGAAGTGATGAAGGAAGGTACGCACAGAATGGTGTTAGAGCGTCTAGAGGGATGTCAGCAGGTTGTCCGAGCAGGAGTGGTGCTTTATTCTCTCTTTGGCAACTGGGGCAACGGAATGAAAGAGTCGAGCTTTCTGGGCCGGTCAGTTCCCACCGAAACTAAACTTCCCGGGCTTGGGCGCCTCACGAATCGCCGGGCGACAGCTTTTAGAGGGCATTTTCTCGGACAGGTAACCACAGCCCGCGGGATACGAATAACACAGCCGGTAACCGCAGAATTATCGAACTTTCGCTAGGAATCCACGGGACTGTCCTGTTTCATCAGGAGCATTTCTCCGCACGACGTTACTCAACTGGGCCCTGGTCCTGTCCCGTTCAGAGGTGCGGAAAATTTCTTCGCTTCAGTCAAAAGTGAGTCAATGTGCTCAAATTCACTCCTGCGAAAGAGTCTAGGCGTAAAAAAGGCGATAACAGCATGCCCAGTCGGCAAAACCGACGAGTCCTGTGACTGCAATCAGTAACTCCGCAAGGTAAACGGAGTCGGTCTGTATCTTTGCTTGTACGACCTCGAGGAAGCCTCGTGGTACAACCTCCCCGACGATTTGGAGAAACCTTGCTTTATTTGAAGCTCTAACGTTGGTCACGCTGTTCAGCCGCTCTGCAACCCAGACAGTGCCGCAACACGCTTGCTTCGCTTGCTGGCGAAGTGCCGCATCAGAAGTGCCCTGTTCCAAGGGTCGACTCCGCGGTCCACGTAGCTCGGGTGTTCCGAGCTCACCATCATACTATTATCAACCAAGCGCAGCGCCAACAGGCAATTGGGCTCCGACGTGTTCAAGATAGTTAGATTACTGCCTACGGGGTACGTATCCTCTACCGCGACCCAGAAGGCTGCAGACTGAAGTCGATATGTAAAACGAACAGGCCAATTTCTTGCTGTGGCGTCCCAGGTCTGATCTCCACCACTAGGTCTGGACCTCTTCCGTGGATTAACTCCCGGCTCAGTCTCTCTCTCTCTCTCTCTCTCTCTCTCTCACACACACACCTCGAATGATGGCGACGATCTCAACACCAATCTCTGTAACCGCCTGTGCTGCTGGCTCGCAGTTAGTGTTGCCATCGTCGCAGTCCAACCCTCAAAGGATATATCTCGGGTGCTTTTGCCACAAGTTTTGTCTCCTTTTGGTAGCAAGTGACATCCGTATGTTCGCATGGGGCGCCACAGCATAAGTTGAACTGAGGTTGCGATCTGATCGCACTTCACCCAGAAAAGTGTCACGACCAATAGCGTTGTAGTCAGCACCAGGTTCCTTCGTGGGTCGCTCGAACCAGCTCTTGACATCCGTTTCGTTCGAAGTCGTGGTGGGATGCAAACTTATCTGTTCGCGGACACACCCCTCACATATTAGTGGAAGTGTAGGTTCTTCCCCGGGCTCAAATTTCGACAGATCGAATAACGCAGAGCGTCCTCCATTGGTTGAACATTCCCATCGGGTTCTCAATCGAAATCCACCAAATCCACCTGCTCCTTGTATGATGATACCCATTTCTTCGCACCGCCCATCATCACGAACGCTTTCGACTCGGTGTTTCTTTGTTGATCCAAGTAATCTTGGTACCTGGATATGCATTGGTGAATCAAAGTATCTCCGATGTCGTTTATAAAAAATACCATTTGGCGCATCGCGGCCCTCGACCATTGGAGCTCCCACAATAGAAGATAACCTGTTTTGTCTCCTTGTGTTCCTCATAAAACTTGGATAGGTCATCATAGAAGGTTTGGGCCGGTCGTTGGACGCTTCCGCGGACATGACCTCCCTAATCGACCTTGTTACCTTCGGGCAAACCCACGATGGTCGATGGCAGGATACTCACTGCATGATCATTTCTCCTTACGTCAACTACGACAAAATCTTTCTCGTCGAGTTCTGGATTCCTGATAAGATCCGCCACCTCTTCGCACTCCAAGTTGCTCGGAGATGACGCTGGAGTCGGATACGCGTCCCACCAATTCTTGAGAGCGGATTCTGGCACCGACTTGGTGGTAGTAGAACTGTCGCTCTTCGCAGCATGGATTTGGTAGGACTCTTTTGAATCCAAGGGTTGGTGTTGGTCAGTGTGAATGATACGCTACTATCACAGCGCTCACTGGCCCACTCGTTCAAATCTCCAATGTCAGTGGGAGCGGATATCGCTAAACTTTCTGTCCCGCAACATCCAGTCGAGCCACTAGTGAGGTAGACATTGAGGTCACTCGGATTCTCTGTGAATAAGACATCTGCCAACCATAAACTTGATCATCAATGACATCGCGTCTTCCAACACTAACCCACCTTCGAAGCCCGCGTCCTGCATCAGTGCTTGGTAGTCTTGAAGAAGAATGGCACCCGAAATACAACCAACATACGCCGCTACATTGGACTGCAAGGAATCCGGAAAGGGTTTCTTGGCTATGGTCTGTGTATGCATGAGAAAGTCATACGTGGGTATGTTTAGTTGACTGTACATCATCGAGGCTGACGCGCCCTCCAGGTTTGAGAATGCGGTACACTTCCTGCATCACCTTGAGTTTACCCGCGGGGGGCAACAGGTTGATCACGCAGTTAGAGAGAATGCAATCCACCGAATTGCTTTCGATGGGCAGATCTCCCGTCAACGCAGCCTTCACGAATGCAACATGGGGCGGCTTGAGGCCTTTGGCCGCAGCGTTGCGTCGAGCCCGAGCAATCATATCCTAGTGCGTTCGTCTGAGATCAACATATTTCAGCCTGTCTGGGCTGGTCGGACCCACGTCTGAGTTATCTAGCCCGATGACTTGCCCAGTAGGACCAACTTTGGTGGCAGCGAGAAAAACGTCTATACCCCCACCGGAGCCGAGATCAAGCACCGTCTCTCCCTACACATATCCAGCAGTTCAGTGACGACATTCGTCCTGTTGTACCACGAACGACAGACGCTTATCGCCTACCTCCTTTATCGACGCGGCCGCAACTGGATTCCCACAGCTCAATCCCATGTGTGCTCCGGCTGGGACCGACTGTAGCTGTTCGGAGGTGTATCCAAACGCATTTGCGACACGCTCGGCATCTGGAAGTTGGGGACTCTACGGTCATTGACGTGGACACGACAAGCGCTCAGCGAGGGTCATCACATACGGGCTCGATCGGCACCATCTCGGGCCTTCTTGCTGTATGCCTTGTTCACGACATTAATTAGGATCGCCTCGTCACTCGGGGCCACTTTGTTACAGCACGAGCTCATGATGAAGGACACCTTGACAAACGGTAGCGTGGAATCGCTGGTGAAAATGTGATGATCCCCGACTTCAAGTTGTCAGGCCAACATCGGATCACGTGGGACCCAAAGACAAATACGTAAATGACGATGGATCTGGGTCTGTATATAGCCACTGTTCAAACCGTGGCATTGGATTTCACCTCGGAAATTCAGTATCGGCGCCGCGACATCCATGCACAAAACCATCTGATAGAGAGTCTCAAAGGCTCGGAAAAATCACTTCCAGCGCCTGAAACGAGTCTAGAGTGAGATACCTGGTCACCTGGTGGGGTAGTTCACAAAACTCGACTCTCCGTACGGTTATAGCACTATTTGACCGCCAGTATCCTCTGCATCCTTCAATTGCCACGTGAAGATCGGCAGTTTCAAGTTATCTTATCGAGATGATGGGGTACCCAAAAAGAGGTGCCAGCTAGAGATCAGCAAACGCAAGATTTACCAGAATGATTATCTGCAACACGTTCATCAACCTCCACCTCCACCACCAGTGCCATTGCGTTGTGTACATCCATAAGCTCAAAGTGTCGAGGGGAAATGTCAAGCTTGGTTGGATATGCAGCCCACTCCAAATTTTCAACCGCCAGTGATGGATGGATGTGTGCTCCACGGGGGCTCAGACGAGAGGACTTAGCAAGGCAACCTAATGGCGTGAGCCATGCCTTATGGAGAAGAGTCGGAGGACCGTGTTCGAGTTGTCATCTGAACGCCGGTGTCACTGAAGGCATCTGAGTCAATTTCGCCTTAAGGCTGCCTCCCGCAACGAGATCGACTTACATATTAGGGTCAGCAGAGGCAAATTATAGGTATTTAGTTTCATGTTACTACGCTCACTATATTTCATTTTTCGGACTCATCATCGTATGTGCACATAATAACTGCCCACCAGTCTCCATATGTATACTCGACTGGAGCTAAGCCACAGCTACACACTCATTACTCCATCCATTACTGACTGGAGGCAGGACTTATTCCTCCTCTACCTAGGTACGGCTCAGTCTTGTGTATACCCTACTGGAGGACTTATTCCTCTATTTATGTGCTCCCACAGCCACAGTGAAGAAGCAGAGTAACCTGGCGCATAATCCAACAGTAACTAATCGCTGTAGGGTTTTTCAGAACGTAGTTGAAGGATCAGCAAAAACGATGTTGGTTCAAACCATAATTGACGACGTCGACTAGCAGGGCTAACCTCGGATGATGGTCGTGGCACAAACGAGTCTAGAGGTAAGAATCCCGTGGTGAATGCAAATGTCTGGCTTGACCTATAGTCACAGTTTGGCCTTGTCATAAGCAAGGTAACAAATGTCTTTGTCGGGGCGACACAAAAGGATATCGTTCCAATTGGGTCGTGGTACGAGTTCGAGCCGTGCACCCCTCGAGTCCACGATCGAATATCGGAATCGCAATAGCATCATCGAAGTGATGAGCTTGAGCTCCATTCTCGCCAAGCGTTGCCCTAGGCAGATGGTCTTACCTACGAACACGAAATGTCAACTTCACTGCCAACCACATAATAATTCAGCTGCTATGCACACTCACCACCTCCCCATCCAACGTAGCCGAACGGCGTCTTTGCCGCCTTGCGGCTTGGGTCGAATTTCCACGGATCGGGGTATAGTTCCGGGTTAAGATGAACGTCAGAGAACGGATAAACAACGTATGCCCCTGAAGGAATACTTTTGGAATCAATGGTTGTATCAGGTCCGAGATTACGACGCATGGCGGCGTGTGGCTGCGCAATCCGAAGTGTCTCGTGAATAAGAGCATCTAGAATGGGTGTCTCTGCTTCCCAGGCTTCCAACGGAACGGATGTTAAATATGTTAAGAGCGAAGGGCTAGCCCCTTCTTGCGGGCAGTACGTCGACAGCAGTCCTTCGATCTCACGGATGACCTTGTCCTTCCACTCCAAGTTGTTTCCAAGAAACGTTATGAGCCATGACGCCGCGGTACCAGTCGCTCTGGTTCCCGCAACTAGCAAACCCATCATGAACTAGAGAAGAGTCAATGGAGCTCCACTGGCAGAAAGCTGACATCTGATCACTCACTCCGACAATCACTAGCCGCTCATCCTGTGCGTCAATAAACATCTGGAGCGTGTCATCCTGAGGCTTGCCACTCTTTACCCGAATATCGATGGCGCCTGAGACAATGTCGTATATCTCCTTGGTCGCGAGTAACTTCTTAAGTGTACCTGGACCGGGCAGCCAAGGAAGCAGAACAGTCGTCGGGGTAGTTCCACTGTCCAATATATCGTACAGGCTTTTGAGCCGCGCAACCAGTGCAGGATCATCTGCAATTTCTTGGCTAGCAATACTGCGTACAGTAGTTTGGAAAACAAGCTGTCATGGATGAATCAACTGCTGGCAACACAACGCCGTCGTTCAGGAACATACTTCATATATTTCCTCAAAGGGGTCAAATGTTCCACTCTCTCCCCAAGTGTCCATTACCCGGTGACAATCGTCCAGAATGGGGACAATAACTATATCGAGGAGGTCAACGACATACACCAATGAAGGTCAGCCACGCGTACGTTGTTTAAGATGGTTATCTTTCTGCACTGAAGCAAGACGTTTGTGGATGAGGGCTATTCGGCGGGTTTGGAGATCGGAGGTGACACCTTTGACCATGGGTATCTAATAATGGTTCATTACAACCAATGTAAATAGACTGGGGAAGCAACGCATACTGCACCAGACAGAACCTTGAACCCTTCTGTCAGATCGAAAGCACTGTTCGTGAAGAATGCTTTTCGTGCCGACTCCCCGGATACGACGATAACGGTTTTCTGGGGGTAACGTTAGTAACCCAATGTTGGATCCGGTCTGAGAGGTAGGTGGAGCACGAACGCGCAGCATCTTAAATTGGAATAGCTTCTCTCCCGTCTTGCGGAAACCATCGTTGAGGAAGTCGAAGCGTCGTCGAAAGAACGGGGCGATGGCAAGGAGATGGGCACCGGGTAAATGGACAGGGATTTGTGCAGAAAGGTCATCCCTGGATCCGCAATGATCAAACACCAGGAGCGCGAAAAGAATGAGGAGAGCCAAGACCACTTGGACCCTGAGGCTCGACATAAGAAAGGCATCGGCAGCCGATTTCAAGCCGACTGTATACATGGTTCAGGATGCGGGAGGCCCTTTTGATAAGGGAGGAAGATAGCGAGGGACAAAGCACTATTGGGCCTTCTCTTTTAACTAGTTCCAGTGGAGTGTACGCCGAGTCCTGTAAGATGAAATTAGACCAACACGCTTCATGGCCGGGTGCCTACCATCGCTTGCAGACAGTCGGATGGGATCATTCAGCCACGATCTTTCACGATCAAATCACCTCCGCGATCTTGCGAAACCATGAAGATGAAACCTGGGTGCAACGACGCCGCCGTCAGCCTGCAACATGCGCTCGGACAATGCAACATCGGAATGTCATCCTGTCCCTTCCCAGTCTCCGTTTTGTGGGTAGTAAACATCCAGTGCTGACTTTGGAATCTACTCTGGTGCGTTAGGAATGGCTATGCGTCATGATGGAGTAGACCTCCGCTTGAAGGTAGGAAGTCTCGCTGGCGTTGAGTCTTATCCACTAGGTTAATGATATCATGCATCATCATAACTATTTCTAGCTGTGTCGCACCTTGTATTCGATGCTTTGCACGCCCACTTGTGTGCACGAGCACCACGGGGGACGATCGTATCGCTGATCATTTCATGGGCCACGCCGGCCTTCAAATCAGCACAGAACCATTCCAATGAAACAACTTGCACACGCACCCATCCTCTCGGACCCATGTTTAGCTGTCGCACGATCTACCGCCGCGTAACGAGGCAAGCCTGTCATTCGGGATCTGTCACCTCGCCGATGGTCGTGGTCCCTTCTTGCGTTGCGGTGATGAAGGACTGCGCAAGGACGGGCCGCAATCGCGCAAGAGAGATCTCGCTTGAGGTGATGTTTGTCATTACCAGTTCCCCGTGATGAGGCGGTCCGCCGTTGCCGAGGTAGACAACGAATGGCGTCGACGCGCTCGAGTCACCAAAAGACTTCGGACTTGTCGAGAGATCCTAGGCGATGAAATAAGAGATGGGTGAAACCGGATGGAAGGCGCATGATTCGGGGAATAGGGACGTCCTGTTTTATGTACTCTGTACGGTGTGAATAGTTGATCCTATGTTCCCAAGAACTGTACCTACGATCGAGTTTGTAGCGTACTTTCCTCGTAACTCCTCGATGAGGGTCTGGACATACCCGTTGTCCAACGTCGCATTCCCAGTTGGAGTTAATTGCCCAAACTGGGAAAGCCAGCCAAGCCATGACCCTCCTGAGAAACCAG
>JBBPSC010000455.1:0-17922 GCA_038093395.1 Baorangia bicolor
AGAAATGGTAAGGAGATAGGCGAGTCCAAAGAGTAGTGTTCAAGATAAGAGAGACACAAGAGTAAGGTTGGAAGGGTCAGCGTGGATGATGAGAAGAGCGGAAGAAATAGAAGCTGACCGACTGTGCCAGGTACGAGTAAGGGAACGGTGTACGACGAGAAGAAGATGAGGCGAAGAAAGAAAGAAAACTGTAACACTACCAAGCTCTCTGGTGTGATTCAGCCCAACACTTTCTTAGTTTTGAGGTTGTCAACACAACCCACATTGCTTGCTTACATGTTATGACTGTTATGGGTCTAACATTTTTCCTCCACATCTTACGTTTTATCTTATCTTATCGCATCATGTGATCCCTTAGAATCTAATCATCTATCTTATCGTGAACGCTCACTTACATTTTCATGGACTTAGAATCGTTTCGTGCAAAAGCTGCTTAGTCAGCTCAGACACTCAACCCTTTCACACGGATCTACGATCCACTTACACTGTCACAGTGTTCACTCTTTCACTTCATCACCATGCTGGTTATTATTACATCATGCTTCCCTTCCATTTGATCTAACATGTGCATCACACGTTGTATGCTTCTCTTCTCTTCCATTCTGCCACACAGCATGTTGGCCTCATGTTATGCTTCTATGCTTCCATTCCATTCCCATGCATGTGGACAAAGCATTGTCATCGTAGATTAGATGTACACAGGTGTACACAAACCATGTAGTATATAAAGTCCCAATACAACGCCAGAGAACTCCAGTCTAGTTCTTCTGGTCTTTTCCTCTCAAAGGTCCCAGTTGGAACCTTCATCTTTTCTTCTACCGTCTTAGCCTTTCTTCGTGCAACCTTTGAGCTACTAGCTTTGAGAGTTGTTTCAATGACAGAATCTCACATCACTGCTTATCAAGCCTCTATTTTGAATTGGTTAGGCTCATTACACAAGGTCCTTCCAAATGCTGCATTGTGTCCCAATGGCCATATGGCATGTCATATTCAAGATTATCTCCAACTTTTTGGACCTGTATGGTCATGGTGATGCTTTCTGAAACAACCCTCAAAGCTTGAAGCTCAAAGGTTGCACTAGAAAGGCTAAGACTAGGAAGATGAAAAAGGAAGTACTACAACTGGGACCCTTTGAGGGGAAAAGACCAGAAGAACTAGACTGGAGTTCTCTGGTGTTGCATTGGGACTTTATATACTACATGGTTTGTGTACACCTGTGTACGTCTAATCTACGATGGCAATGCTTTGTCCACATGTGTGGGAATGGAATGGAAGTATAGAAGCATGACATGAGGCCAACACGCTGTGTGGCAGAATGGAAGAGAAGAGAAGCATACAACGTGTGATGCACATGTTAATCAAATGGAAGAGAAGCATGATGTAATAATAACCGGCACGGTGATGAAGTGAAAGAGTGAACACCGTGACAATGTAAGTGGATCATAGATCCGTGTGAAAGGGTTGAGTGTCCAAGCTGACTAAGCAGCTATTGCACGAAACGACTAAGTCCATGAAATGTTAGTGAGCGTTCACGATAAGATAGACAATTAGATCCTAAGGGATCATGTGACGTGATAAGATAAGATAAAATGTAAAGATGAGAAGGGGAAAAATGTAGACCTGTAACACTTTCCTTTTGAATGTCTTATCAGCCATCTGCAACAACTTTCCATCAACCATCAGCCAGGTTAGTATTATCTTCCCAAAGAACTATCAATAACAATATTTGTAGGTCAATTGGAAGAAATATGTTTGCAGACCTTTATCCAATCTTCAAGGCTGCAATGCTGGCTTTCCAGATCAGATTGCCCACTTGCTATCAGGGAACTCAAAGCATTGTTCAATAAATATATGTCAAGCAATATTATGACTGACTCTCTTCTATTGTCCAACATTCACTCATCTCCAGTACAACTCCCTATTCCAAATGACCTTCACCCTCTAATGTCAAGCAGTCACTTACCTTTTCATTCCCATTTTCAAACAGCAGGAGTGGTTTACAGTTGTTGCTCAACCCACTTGGGTAATAGCCTCATTTTGTTCTATCCACCAGATTGTACAATCCTAACTCCTTGAAACAATCCAAAAAGCATAAGCTTCAAAGGTTGCACTAAAACAGTTAGACTTGAAAGATGAGGAGAAGACTTAGAGACTACTCTGATTTTTTGGGGGAAAGACTGAGAGAACTAGACTGGAGTCCCCTGGCCACTAGTTGCAAGCTTATATACTACATGGGGTGTGTACACCTGTGTACTTCTAATCTATGATAAAGTGGGTATGTGTATAAGGCATGGTGTGGCAGCATAGCATTGCATAGCCATGGAATGGAAGAGAAGGTAAACATGATGTACACATGAGGATGTGGCAAAACAGAAGGGAAGACATGGCATGCATACAATGCATGTAGAATGGAAAGGAAGCCTGCATAGTGATAAGTGAAGAGTTGAAACTGTGCTAGGCATAAGGTGTTATGTGAAGCATACACAAAGGAATTTGCTCAATGAGGATACTACCCTAGGTGATACTCACAAGGAGACTGATGTATAGGAAGCTACAAGGATAGCAAGTGAAGCAAGGATAGATGGACCAAGGATTGGAAATGCTTGGGGCAAGGACAAAGACAATTGAAGCTAGTTTTATATAGCTTAATGGAGATGCATAGGGTTTCTAGGTCTTGTGTGAGAGCAGAGGACAAGGAGAGAAGCGACTGCTTCTAAAGTAACTCAAGAAAGTACACTTGTATTACATAGATTAAAAATGAAGAAGTACAAGTGATGTGATATAGGTTTATATAAGAGATCAAAAGGCACATGGACCCAGTTACATAAAGGAAAGGAAAATGGGAGAATATAAGGGAAGGTGGGGGACACAGGCCATCATGAGAGAGATGACAAGAAGAAGACTAAGTTTGAGGTAAGGAGTTCAAGGTAACTGTTATGATTTTCTTCCTTTTTTCTCATCTTCTTCTCTTTACCCATTAATCTATTACTCATACTTGGTGCAGTCAGTCAGCTTCAATCTCTTCTGCCATTCTACTCATCCTCACTGATCCTTCCGACTTTACCTTTTTCTTCCTATTATCTTGAATGTCTCTTCTTGGATTTATTTATCTCCTTGCCATCTCTCTCACAATGGCCAGTGCTCCCCATCTTCCATCATATTCCCTCTTGTTCTTTTCCTTATAAGGAGCTGTGTCCATGCACACTTAGACTTCTTATATAAACCTATACCACTTCATTTGTACTTTCCATTCTTAATCTATGCTATACAAGTGTACTTTCTTGAGTTACCTGGAAGTCAAGCTTCCCCTCCTAAGTCCTTGTCCTAGTTGTCAAAGCATGACTCATCATTGATGCTCTCCTCTTAGTCCAAGACCTAGCAACCCTAGGTGTCCTTACATAAGTTTCAGTGCTCCTGGGCATCCTTGTCTATCTCACTAGAAACTCCCTCACCCTTTGTGTCTCGTTATCCCTGAAGCTCCTCAGATGTTGGTCTCTTCGTGAGCATCGCCTGACAAGTATCCTTGTTGAATGAGATCCCTTTGATACATTTCGCATAACAGTAACAAAGGGATAAAAGTAAAGTTGGAAGGGTCAGCAAGGATGAGTAGAAGGGCTGAAGAGATAGGAGCTGACCAACCACACCATGTATGAGTGACATAATGATTGGTAAAGAGGAGGAGACAAGGAGAAAGAGAGAAAATTGTAACATAAGGGAATCTTAGATCCATTAGAAAGAGCATCCTTGTGTCACAAAAAGTTCTAAGTCCAAAAGATTAGATAAAGCATTCATGATAGTTAGACAATTAGATCTTTGATAAGATTATGTGATGTGATAAGATAAGATGAAAAGATAAGATAAGAATGAAAATGTTAGACCTGTAACACTACCCCCCTTCTATGAATCAATTTCCAGGTGATCAAATGGTTTGTCCTCCTTGTCAAGCTTTGTTGTTGACTCAGGAATAGAAGTAAATATTTTAATAAATTGAGCATTAGTCATTCAAAGTCTTTGTGGGGTGGAGGGGTGGGATTTGTAAAAATCATCAATAGCTTCTTTAGTATGTTTGAGATTTGACTCCAATTCTCATGTATGATCTTCATTGGAATATCCTTCCCAATGAACAAGATACTCAAGTTTTCTATTTTTCAAATGAGAATCAACAATAAATTTGACCTTGTATTCATCATCTTTGTTATCAGTGACTAGCACTGGACTGGGTTTGTCTACCAGTTGACTGGAGAGCCTTTCCTTGTAAGGTTTAATCCATGAGATATTGACTGTGGAGTGAATCTTCATAGATCTCAGTAATTTAAGAGTAACTGCATTTGGACCTGCAAATGCTGTGATGATGTATGGTCCTAGCCATTTTTCCATAAGCTTCTTAGAAGCGTGTGTGAGATGTAAGTTGGTCATGCTTAATCAAACTTTATCTCCAATAGAATACTTTGGAGTGTTGCTCTGATGTTTATTGGCTTGCTTTTTCATGTGAGCTTGAGCCTTTAATAGGTTATTTTGAGTTTCTTCTAAAGTCTTGGCCATTTTGTTTGTAAATTCTTCCACTGCTGGGGCTTTAGAAACACATGGCTCAAACCCTAACCTTGGTTGGTAAGAGTGTGTGACTTCAAAAGGGGTTTTCTTTGAAGATGCTGAGATCTTTGAATTATGTGAGAATTGTGTGATCAGGAGCCAATCTGCCCAATTGTGCTGTTTTTCTGCACAAAACAGTCTGAGATACTGCTGGAGATCTCTGTTCATATGCTTTGTTTGCCTGTCTGTTTGGGGGTGGCAAGCAGTGCTTAATTTAGATTGGATGCCTAAACATTTCAGAACATCCTGCATAACTTGTGAAGCAAATTGTGGTCCACAGTCCAATACAATCAATTTTGATAATCCATGCTGCTTCCACACATGGTGAAGGTAGAGCTTTGCTGTGTCCAGCGCCATAACTATTTTGTTACAAGTGACAAACTCTGTTTCTTTCAAGAAATGATCAACGACCACTAGGATCATGTTGAATCTATTAGATAATAGCAGATCTGTGGTGAAGTCTGCTACAACACGTTCCCATGGTTTATCTGGAACCATGAGAGGATTAAGTAAACCTGAAGGGGCTTTGGTTTGTGCCCTTCATGCGTGCACAATGGTCACATCTAGTGACATATTCTTTTATGTAGGAGGTCATGGAGTCCCATCAATAACTCCAACTTAGGAGCTCAATGGTTTGCTCATACCCAGGATGACCAGCAACTGGGGAGTTATGGCAGGATTTTACTATTTTTAAATGTAGGGTGTCCACATCAGGGACATAAATACAGTCTTCTTTTTTAATATAGCTGTCCTCTTGGCATGCTCTGTGCTTCATGGTAAGTTCTATGACATGACTTTCTTTAAGGAGTGCTGTGACTGTTTTTATAAGTTTTAGATAAGTGTCACCTTCATCATAGATTACAACTTGGTAAGAAGTCCTTATCCACTCAGGTGGGATTATGGTAATGCCTTTGTTATCATCTTCTATGCCTTGTGTGTGATCTTCTCATCTAGAGAGTGTATCTGCTTTTGTGTTTGTAGTGCCAGGCTTGTAGACAAATACTGAAACAACCCAAAAGACAATAAGTTCCAAGGTCGCACAGAACAGTTAGACTTGTGGAAGTGAAGAGGAGTGAGGCTACTCTGATCTTGTGGGGAAAAGACCAAGAGAACTAGACTGGAGTTCTCTGGCCATCTATTGAGAGTTTATATACTAGTACAAGGTTTGTCCATGTTTATGATGTATCTACAATATAGGAGTAACATGTGCATAGGGCATGGTGTGGCAGCATAGCCATAGAATGGAAGAGAAGCATGACATGAGGACCACATGAGGATGTGGCAGAATGGAACATAAGAATCATGGCATGCATACAACGCATGTACAATGGAAGAGAAGACTAGCCTGCATGGTGATGAGTGAAGAGGTGAAAGCATGCTAGATGTAAGGAGATCTTAGATCCGTTAGAAGTGAGCATCCATTGCGCGAAAAGTTTCTAAGTCCAAAAGATTAGATAAAGTGTTCATGATAGTTAGATGATTAGATCTGATTAGATCATGTGACGCGATAAGATAAGATCAGAAGATAAGATAAGGGAGAAAAATGTTAGACCTGTAACAAATACATAGTTGAATTGAGAGTGATACTGTGACCATCTCACTTGCCTACAGTTAAGATCCTGTGATTTCATAAAATACTGAAGGTTGGCATGGTCATTCCAAATTTCAAATTGATGTTTAGCACCTTTCAAGTAATGTCTCCAGATCTCAAGAGATCAGATAATAGATAGCATTTCTTTGTCATATATGGGATAATTCTATTCTTGTGGAGTCATACTGTGTTACAGGTCTAACATTTTCTTTCCTTATCTTATCTTTTTATCTTATCTTATTGTGTCACATGATCTTATCAAAGATCTAATCATCTAATTATTGTGAATGCTCATCTTATCTTTTGGACTTAGAACTTTTTGCACAATGGACACTCCTTTCTAACAGATCTATGATCCCCTTACACCTAGCACTGTTTCACCCTTTCACTCATCACAGTGCAGGCTTCCCTTCCATTCTACATGCATTGAATGCATGCCATATCTTCTACTTCCATTCTGCCATATCCTCAGTACATATCATGTCTTTCATCTTACTCACTTCTCTTTTATTATGTGGCTATGCAAACCTATGCTGCCACACCATGCATTCTACACATGTTCCCCTATATCTACAATTAGACATACATAGGTACAAACACTGTAACAGTATATAAGCTTGAAGCTAGCGGCCAAAGAACTCTAGTCTAGTTCTCTTGGTCTTTTCCCCAGAAGATCAGGAGGGACAACATCATGGATTGTGTTCACTTACAATGGCTCATCACCTATATTCTTTCATCCACTTGGTTCAATGGAGGCAACTTAGAGACATGGACCTTAGTTGGTCTATGCTCGTCTTTTGGGTTATTTCATACTGTGATTGTAATAGGCAACTGGGTGCCATTTGTCTTCTTTAAGAATAGATAAGACTGTACCAGTTGCATAGTTGGACATATCACATTTAAGACAGAATTGACAATTGTTGTCTGGAAATGCCAATATGGGAGCCATGGTGGAGTATTTCTTTAGCATGTCAAACATGGTTTGCTATTTTTGCTTCCATTCAAAGACAAGATCCTTCTTTAATAGATTATTTAGGGGTCATGCAACTTGTGTGTGTAATCTTTGATGAATCTTTGATAGAAGTTGGCTAAACCTAGGAAGCTCCTAACTCCTTTGACACTCATGGGTTCTGATCATGCCAAGATAGCCTTGACCTTTGATTGGTTCATCTTTATTCTGTCTTTTCTTATGATCATTCCAAGGAAATCAACCTCATTAGTTTTAAATGTGCATTTTTCTGGTTTGATGAATAAATCATTTTCTTATAGACAGCAGAGAACTTTCATAATGATTCTATTATATTCTGCTTCATCATCAGTTTTTGTGAATATTAAAATGTCATTGATGTAAATCACCACAATGTTCTCCATATCAACAAAGATTTCATTCATCATAGCCTGAAACATGGATGGTGAATTACATAAGCCAAAATACATAATGAGGGGTTCATATGCTCTACAGAAGCAGACAAAGAATGCTTTCCATTCATCGCCTTTCTTGATTCAGACATTATTGTAGCCCCAATGAAGATCCATCTTCATTAATAGTTTAACTTCTTTGAGCTTGTTAACAAGCTGTGAAATAAGCAGTAGTGGATAATTGTTTTTAACTGTGTGCTCATTGAGATAGTGGTAGTCTTGGACCATATACTTCTTTCTGTTCTTTTTTGGGACAAAGAACACTGGTGAGGTTTGAGAGGATTTAGGGGATCTTATGTAACCCTTCTTTAATTGATCATTTATGAAAGTGGAGACTTCCTCCTATTCTGTCACTGATAGGGGTATCAGATGACCTTTGCATGGTTTGAACATTTCTTTCATTTTGATTGCATGATCCTATGGTTTCCTAAGTGGCATGCACTCAGATTCCTTTTTCAAGAATATATTAAGATATTTGTAATATTCCTTGGGAACAAGTTCCTTAGGGGTCTTTTCTATTTTTGATGCTGCAACTTGTGCTTCTAGTGTGCAGATAGTGGCATGGACTTGATACTGGAGGTCCTACCCCTCTTTCTCAATTAGCCTAACTGAAATTGGCTTTTCCTATAGCATGTGACAATGTTGTGGGAAATGTGTCATCTTAACCATTCCCTTGGTCCAATCAATCTCAGGGTTGTGATGTTTCAGCCAGGAATACCCAAAGATCAAAGTATTTTTGCCTAGGTCCGTTATTTTGGCAATGACTCTTTCCCTGTATCCTTGGAATTTGATCATAAGATCTGCAGTATGGGTGATGTGACAAGCAGAGTTCTTTGTGCCATCAACATTAAATACTGGGATAGGGTTGCATAATATAATCAGTGGGAGTTTTACTTTTTCCACCCATGATCAGTTGACAAATATTGAAACAACCCTCAAAGCTTGAAGCTCAAAGGTTGCACTTAGAAGGGCTAAGACTTTGGAAAAGAGGAAGAGAGTACTACTACTGGGACCCTTTGAGGGGAAAAGACCAGAAGAACTAGACTGGAGTTCTCTGGCATTGCATTGGGACTTTATATACTACATGGTTGTGTACACCTGTGTACATCTAATCTACGATTGGCAATGCTTTGTCAGCATGTATGGGAATGGAAGCATAGAAGCATAGCATGAGGCCAACACGCTGTGTGGCAGAATGGAAGAGAAGAGAAGCATGATGTAATAATAGCTGGCACAGTAATGAAGTGAAAAGGTGAATACTGTGACAGGGTAAGTGGATTGTAGATCCATGAGAAAGGTTTGAGTGTCCAGACTGCGTGGCAGTTATTGCACTAAAAGTGTCTAAGTCCATGAAATGTAAGTGAGCGTTCACGATAAGATAGATGATTAGATCCTTAGGGATCACGTGACGCGATAAGATAAGATAAGAAAAAGTGAACATGTGAAGGGTGAAAAATGTAGACCTGTAACAAATATGGCATTGACACCACTGTCTAAGAGTGTCTCAACTTTCATTTTTCTTTGGCTAAGGGGAGCCATATAAATGTTCATGAGTATTTCATGGGCTGTCTTGCAGCTTCTGACAAATATTTCTTCAGGGTTTTGGTTGTCATCAATTTTTTTGTTGTTTTTGTTAGAGGAATTAAGCCCAGATGTAACACCCCTGGCAAGCTCAACCCTTTCAGGAAAAGGCCCCTCTGTCAGCAAATTTATAGAAACAAATGAAGATGTAGCTTCTTGATCTGGCTTGGCCAAGATCTCATCTACTGTGAGAACACTATGCATATTTGTGTAGAAAGATAATACTACAGGATATCAGCTAAGTAGAGTAGAGGAATTGTAGCAAGGTTCTTACCTCAGTGTACTGGAACAGACAGTCACTGAGATATGAAAGAAGAAGTGTTTGAAGAAAGGAACTATATGATTACTAAGCAAAACATCGCCACATCCTAATAATTCCAACAGAAATGCCTTGTTGTCTCCTACATGAGCTTCACATCAGAGTTTCTCAAATTTCTGTAGGTATTCATCAATAAATAGTGTTCCCTGCTTTAATGCTAGTAGTGCCTTATAAGATTCTTCTGCAAGGATTTTTATGTGGAAGTGGTCTATAATTCCATTGGAGAGAACTGCGAGGGTGGGCCAGGCTCCTTCACCTTTGGTGAGGTCAACTAGTGGTTCTCCTTTGCTATTAACCTCCAGTTCCTCTTCTGCTTCATAGTAGTGGTCTAGCATCATTTGGCATAGGGGGCAGCTTCCCCTGTCATCCTAGAGTAGATAGCCACATCGCAAATGTGATTGAACTTCCATTTGGTTATATGGAGCCACATTCTAACCTTTGCCCACCAATCATGGAAGGTCTTGTGGTTGCTGTCCCAGGTGACAGGATCAGCATTTTTTTTTGTGTAGTCTTTTGTTTTGTTGTCATTGATGTTTTCCAAGGCAGTGGATAATGCCTGGAGAGTGCAAGCAAGAGCATCATCTGAACTAGAGGGTGACATCCTTACTGAGCACTATCTTCCAAATGCTGTTACAGTTTTTCCTCTTCATCGTTCCATTTATCTCGTTACTTCTCAACTTGTCACTCACACGTGGTGCGGTAGGTCGGCTTCCATCACTTCTGCTTTGCTAATCCTCGCCGACCCCTCTGATATTATCATCACCTACTTGTTACTTTAGTTCCCTTACATGGACTTATCCTCCTCCACAGTCGCCTCTCTTACAACAACAAGTGTTCCTAGCTTCCATTCATTTCCATCCATTTCCATTTCTTTAGTCAGCCTGGTCTGTGCGCGGTTTCTCCACTATTTAAAAACCTCTGCTGTATCACTTGTAATTCCCTATTCTTGATCTATGCTATACAAGCATACTTTATTGAATCACTCAGAAGTCAAGCTTCCTTTCCTAAGTCCTTGTCCTTGTCTCCAAGCATGACTCTTCGTCGACACTCTCCTCCTCATCCAAGACCTAGTAACCCTAGGCACCCTCGTATAAAGTCCCAGCGCCCCTGGGCATCCTTGTCAGTCTCCCAGAGACTCCCTTGTCCTAGTATCTTGTTATCCTCACAGCTCCTCAGATGTTGGTCTCTTTGTGAGCATCGCCTGTTGAGTATCCCTGTTGAACGAGATCTCTTTGGTATGCTTCGCGTAACAAATGCTCTCTGGGAATGCAACAGACTAGTCTTTGAAGATGATGAAAATGAGAATGGGTAAAGTAGCAGTAATATGTGTGAGAGATAGGTTTTTTATGTAAAGTTTTTCTGCACATGTGCAGTAAATGAAACAACTCTCAAAGCTATAAGCTCAGAGGTTGCACAAAGAAAGGCTAAGACGTTTAAGAAGAAAAGATGAAGGTGAGGGAGTACTCCAACTGGGACCTTTGAGAGAAAAAGACCAGAAGAACTAGACTGGAGTTCTCTGGCGTTGCATTGGGGTTTATATACTACAATAGTGTTTACCAGTATTGACACTGTATCTACGATATGCAATGCTTTGTCTGCATGTGTGGGAATGGAATGGAAGCATAGAAGCATAACATGAGGCCAACACGCTGTGTGGCAGAATGGAAGAGAAAAGAAGCATGAAACGTGTGATGGGCATGTACATCAAATGGAAGAGAAGCATGAAGTAATAATAGCCGGCATGGTAATGAAGTGAAAGAGTGAATACCATGACAGTGTAAGTGGATCGTAGATCCGTGTGAAAAAGTTGAGTGTCCAGACTGACTAAGCAGTCGTTGCACGAAAGAATTCTAAGTCCATGAAATGTAAGTGAGCGCTCACGATAAGATAGACGATTAGATCCTAAGGAATCACATGACACGATAAGATAAGATAAAGAGGAAATGTGAAGGGGAAAAATGTAGACCCGTAACAGTAAGGGTGGTTCTACCTCTTGAATCACTTAGAGGACTAATGCAAGGGAAACCTCAGCCTCAGCGATATGGCGGTCACTGAGTCGGTCTTTGCAAATACAGTACAACCTATATGTGGACTAATCAACTCTCAAGGGAGAGGAGGAGAAGGTGTGATATAACAGGACACAAACTGCTCGTCCTAGGAGCTCCCCTAAAAGCATCAGGGATGATGGAACATGAATTCTTCAGCAACAGCTGGAATGGATCTGCACGACTAAATCACAAGTCACTTGTCATACAGTATACTCTTAACGACCAATAGAGTGGCCAACATCTCTTTCAATGCTAGTGGAAATATCCCCCAAGTCTCAATCTCCTTAACCCTGGAGTCCGGGCAGTGTTTGATAGTCATTTCCAAGTGTTGCAACCCGTACCAATTAAGGTGTAGGAATGGCGATTGTGCACTGGATCAGAATTAACTTGTAGTGCACACTATGCACTGGCGGGACAATGAAGTCAAGGAGCCGAAGGCTTAATCCTACTCCCTCAATGCTAGACCCCTTGGTAGAGACAGTGATGCATGAATGGGCAGTGTAGAACAAGTGGAAATGACTAAGGTCTTCAGCCATTTACACCTGCTTTATATATTGTTTACAAGTTGTGCACAGACCATGCTGTGCTACAGATAAGAACTACATATATATGGTAACCATTGATAAGGGTGTATCCAGAACAAAGCAAAAGTTGTGTTGGGTGGTATAAATATTGATGTATGTAAATGAAGCATGTTCTGGATAGGGGCAGAGTCTAGACTCTGTCACCTGATCTTTCCCACAGTCATGTGCTTTGGATCACATGACAATTGAAGGTTTTGTAATCACATGCACAGGCCATATGATTATCAAAAGGTTTGAAAGTTTCGAAGTCCAAAGTAGTAAGATGTAAATGTTCATGTAGAGTCTTTAGTGGTGTCCGTAACAATAAGTAGTAGAGAGAAGGGGCTTTTTTTCTTCATTGCAGCCTTTAATAAGGCTTTCTTGAGAGTATTTCTCACTGTTTGTGAAGAGACAGGGGTATTGATGATGGCATTGATGAAATAAGTGGCCTGGATTGCATTATTGACCTTGTCAATACTAGTTTATTGAACAATAACCTATTTATTGGTCTAAGTAAATTTAAAAGGGTGGCCATTATAGTGGTATTTCTTCTCTGGATGGATTCCTTGAAGAATCCTAAGCAATGGTAGACACTCCTAGGCAAGTTTAGGATGCAAGGAATAATTCAAAAAAGCAAAAAAGATGATATTATCTTGTTCAATAGTAAAGATATATTTTATAGTGGAAATAAGATAATATACTTGTAATAGCAGGTTTATATATGCTGTATTATAATTGATTACATAAGTGTGACATAATATAGCCTTTTCTAAAATGTATAACCATCTTACAGCATGCTAGGATCTAAAATATATAATCAAAATAAACTGCCCAAATAAGTTATTATTTTGAATTGGCTGCCATTTCATCACTTCTTATCCATCTCCCTTGATCTGTGTACCAATAGAAAGCCAAGAGTATATACTTCATTTCATACACTCATAGTTTAGGATTAGGGTTAGGGGTTATTGGATAATATTGCTGTTAGTGAAAAATGACCAAACATGCAGACAGTTTTTTGAGCCACTGTATATCATTTGGTGCTGGCATGTGACATTGGATAGCAAACCAAATACATCCTCTATCTTCAAATATATACTTGATGCAACCAGGAGTGTTATGGGTCTAACATTTTCTTTCTTATCTTATCTTTTCATTTTATCCTATTGTGTCACATGATCTTATCAAAGATCTAATTGTCTAGCTATTGTGAATGCTTTATCTAATCTTTTGGACTTAGAACTTTTTGTGACACAAGGACGCTCTTTCTAACAGATTTAAGATCCCCTTATGTTAAGGGTCTACATTTTCCCCCTTCACATTTTGCTTCTTATCTTATCTTATCGCGTCACGTGATCCCTAAGGATCTAATCATCTATCTTATCGTGAACACTCACTTACATTTCATGGACTTAGACACTTTTTCATGCAATGACTGCCACACAGTTTGGACACTCAAATCTTCTTCCAGATCTACGATCCACTTACACTGTCACGGTATTCACATCTTTCACTTCATTACCGTGCCAGCTATTATTACATACATGCTTCTCTTCCATTTGATCCAACATGCACATCACACGTTGTATGCTTCTCATCTTCCATTCTGCCACACAGCGTGTTGGCCTCATGTCATGCTTCTATGCTTCCATTCCATTCCCATACATGTGGACAAAGCATTGCATATCGTAGATACAGTGTCAATACTGGTAAACACTGTTGTAGTATATAAACCCCCAATAGAGCATCAAAGAACTCCAGTCTAGTTCTTCTGGTCTTTTCCTCTCAAAGGTCTCAGTTGTAGTACTCCTTCTCTTTTCTTAACGTCTTAGCCTTTCTTTGTGCAACCCTTGAGCTTCAAGCTTTGAGAGTTGTTTCATCTTATGCCTAGCATGGTTTCACCACTTCACTCATCACCATGCAGGCTTCCTTTCCATTCTACATGTGTTGTATGCATGCCATGTCTTCCCTTCCATTCTGCCACATCCTCATGTGTGCATTATGTTTACCTTTTCTTCCATTCCATGGCTATGCAATGCTATGCTGCCACACCATGCTTTATGCACAGACCCACTTTATCATAGATTAGATGTACACAGGTGTACATACCCCATATAGTATATAAGCTTGCAACTAGTGGCCAGAGAACTCCAGTCTAGTTCTCTTGATCTTTCCTCCAAAAGATCAGAGTAGTCTCTAAACCTCCTCCTCATCTTCCAAGTCTAACTGTTTTAGTGCAACCTTTGAAGCTTACACTTTTTGGGTTGTTTCATTAGAACTAGACTCTTATCAACACTCCATCCTTGCACTTTTACTCTTGTAATGTATCTCTCACAAGTGTATTGTTCCCAAGAAGGATCACAACAATAGCTTACAAGTAGAGCAGTGCTGATTGACTTTCACTGTACTCTTTCTAACTGGCCTAGCATTATCCTCGAATGTTACATCACTGACATAAGAAAACTTAGCACAGAGCACAGAGCAGCTTGTATCCCTCACCTGTTGGGAGTTATCAATGTTGATGAGTGGACAGCAGAACAAAAAGCACAGCAGGCAGTAAGATCTCCCTTGCCAGTGGAATCAACAGGGTTACAGGGTGTGATTAGTCCACCATGTTTCACAACTGTTGCAAACTGTACCAATAAAGACATAGGAACAACAATTGTGCACAAGGATAACTTCTTCCTTGCAGCACTCACTGGCATTGGCAGAACGATGAAGTCAAGGAGCTGAAAACCTTAATCTACTCCCTTAATGCTAAATTCCTTGATAGAGGTAGTAATGCATGAATGGGCAGTGTAGACAAGTGGAAACAACAGAGGTCTTCAGCTGTTTACACCTACATTATCTATTGTTACAATCATGCACACAGACCAAGCTGTGTTACAGATAAGAAGTACATATATAGTAATCCAAGATAAAGGTGTGAGGAGAACAAAGCAGAAGTTATGTTGTGAGTTATAAATATTGATGTATGTAAATGAAGCATGTTCCAGATAGGGGCAGAGTCTAGACTCTGTCACCTGATCTTTCCCACAGTCACATGCTTTGGATCATATAACAGTCGAAGGTTTTGTAATCATGTGCTGAGGCCACGTGACTATCAAAAGATTTGAAACAATGAAGTCCAAAGTAGTAGTATAAAATAAATAGAGTCTTTAGTAGTGTCCATAAGAACAACCCCCTCAAGTGTTGCATTAGCTATCTTAGCAGCCAACTTAAGGCTTTCAAACTATTGCTTTACCTTAGATGAGGAAATAAACAAAGCAATCTGCATAGCCACTACATCAGGCATTCTTAATGCTTATAGAGAAAGGAAGTCATCAGAACTTCCATCATATCAATCTACAGAGGCAGAGCCTTACAGAGAGAGGTCAACCAATCCAAACAATGACATCCTGGCACTGGCAGACACCTGTTTGCAGCAAGGAGTTCCATTAGATGTAGATCATTTCTTATAGGAACTCATCACAGAACAACTGCAACATGACAATAAGGAGGAGGGCCCATCTACATTTAAAAGGAAAGCATCAGAACAACCAGAGGAAGCACCTCCTAAGAAAAAGAAGTCTCAGTTAGCACAGCTCATTGGACAATGGCCAAAAAAGGCCTTACATACCATTAGAAGACTCAAGAGAGGTGAACACCTTGAAGATCATGCTTATTCATCTATTACTTTACATCTACACATCTTTCTCCATCCTCCCAAATTCCACCCTTATTAAAGAGTCCTTTTATGAAATCTACCTTTATGTTTCTTTTATCAAATAAAAAATGTCTCAATATCTCAATACCATGCTCAATAATGACTCCCTCACATGGAAAGAAAAGATTGCCACCTGCCTCTTAGAGTTTAACCAGATGGCAATAATTTTACAAGAACAATGTACCCAGCTACATGAGCTGGTACAATAAAACCAAGAACTAAACGCAAGGTTGGCTATCCAAGAAGGTAGACTAGCAGGGGCACAATGATTCATAAGTAAAAAGATCAAAGTGTTTGCAGACCCCAGAGAATATGATGGGTCAAAAGCCAAGTTCAAAGAATAGTGGGCCAAGATGAAAGCATGGCTCACCATGTGTTACGCGAAGTGTACCAAAGGGGCCTCATTCAACAAGGATACTCAACAGGCGATGCTTACAAAGAGACCAACGTCTGAGAAGCTTCAAGAGTAATGAGGCACATGGGACGAGGGTGTCTCAAGAGAGACAGATGAGGATGCCCAGGGGTGCTGGGACTTGGACAAGAATGCCTAGGGTTGCTAGGTCTTGGATGAGGAGGGAAGCGTCGACAAGAAGTCATGCTAAGGGACAAGGATGAGGACTTGGGAGGGAAGCTTGACTTCCAGGTGATTCAAGAAAGTATGCTTGTATAGCATAGATCAAGAATAGGGAACTACAAGCAGTATAGCATAGGTTTTAAATAGTAAGTAACGCACACATGGACCAGGCTGACTAAAGGAATGGAAACGGATGGAAATGGATGGAAGCTAGGAACACTCATCGTCATAAGAGAGGCAACTGCGGAGGAAGATAAGTCCATGTAGGGGAACTAAGGTAACAAATAGGTGATGATAACATCGGAGGGGTCAGCGAGGATTAATGAAGCTGAAGTGATGGAAGCCAACCTACCATGCCACGTGCAAGTGACAAGTTGAGATGTAATGAGATAAGTAGAATGGTAAAGAGGAAAAATCATAACATTACCCCCTTTGTACCTTTGAGCTCCTGGCTCAAGAGTAAAATGCCTTTGCCTTCTATGCTCATGTGCTGGGGATAGAGGGTCCTCCATGAATGGTGTGGGCCTGGGAAGGGGAGAGACAGTCAAAAGGACAGTCGTCTGCCACGTGTCCTGCCTGAGAACAGATTCCACAGTTACGATGGGGACAGTGTTGGTCAGAATGGCCCCAGTTAAGACATCTACTGCATTGGATGGTGAGACAATCTCTAGTGAGATGTCCAGGGCAGACTTGGAGGCAATGGGGGCATGAATATGTAGGGCAATCCTTCTGAAAGTGTCCTTGGTTAAAACAATGGAAGCACTCGGTAAAGGAGTTTGTGCAGGCAATGGGGAGTTGAGAGGATGGGGGCATGACTTGAGTGGGAGAGGATAGGGTGCGCTGTCCGTGAGGGGGTCTGAAGACCTGAGGTTCCAGTCAAGGGATGGGGATGGTGTCGTCATCACTTTCGATGGAGATAAGGGACATTTCAGGAGAAGGGGAGGAGATGCGAGCGGCAAGGGTGGAGGCAGGAGAGAAGGTTGTGGAGAGGGCTCTGTTGGTAGGAAGTACATCTGAGTGTTCCAAGTAACTGTCGCGTTGCTGTTGAGTAAGAGAAAGAAAAATGCAACGGAAGGTGGGATAAATTGTAGCTGGGGGAATAGAAGTAATAAAGGTGGAAAAGCCATGGTCAAATAATGCGCTGAGAATATGAGAAGGGATTTCTGTCAAAGAAGTATGTAGGGCTAGGTCTAGGTTTTGAGAGAGATTCAAGAAACGTTGTGTACAGGCAATACCTGTTACAGTTTTCTTTCTTTCTTCGCCTCATCTTCTTCTCGTCATACACCGTTCCCTTACTTGTACCTGGCGCGGTCGGTCAGCTTCTATTTCTTCCGCTCTTCTCATCATCCACGCTGACCCTTCCAATCTTACTCTTGTATCTCTCTTATCTTGAACACTACTCTTTGGACTTGCCTATCTCCTTACCATTTCTCTCACAATGGTCCGTGCCCCCTAAACCTTCCATCTGATTCTCTCTCTCTCTCGTTTCCTTATGAGGAGCTTGGTCCGTGCACTCTCTCAGTATACATAT
>JBBPSC010000456.1:0-17906 GCA_038093395.1 Baorangia bicolor
ACACAACGTTGGGCACGTGGACTAGTCTGACTAAGCACAGGATGACCAAGGCTGTGTTCTCACCCGTGACTCTCCTTCTCAACGAGCCCATCGGTAAACTGCGGAACTCAGTAGTTCGCCCTTCTTTGCAACGTTCCAGTCACCCCTCTTGGTTTGCAGGCCATGCGAGTTGCACTGGAAGCCTCTTTGCCGCTCTCTGGCAACCAGTTCAAGGTCGAAGAGGTCCAGGAGGCTTATGTCGAGCGAAAAGAAAAGTAAACCATGTTCTCTCCGCCTAACCTATACGTCTCATCTACTATCGTCTTAGCTTGCTTGACGCAATAGATGCGACCAAGGCCATTTTGGCGGGGCTACGGGAGTTCAATAAGAACGACTGGGTCGTCCGATATCCCACACTCCAGGAGCCCAACGACGAATCCGTCGCACCTTCAAAGCCAAAGCCTCGCCGTTCCATTCGCCGCGCTCTGACCTTTGCCGACGATCCATCCAATCAGACCGAGGTCGTCTACACTCCCTCCCGTCAAGGCTCTATCGGTGCTGTCACTTTGGCATCAACTGCCGATGAGGCCCAGGCACACCCTACCAAGCTCACCGATGGAAATGCGGATGACTCGACGGATAATGAGACTTTTTCTGACAAGACCGGGGACTTCACCATCCTCCGACTTGATCTCAAACTCGGTCCCCACGGTTCTTCGACTTCCCCCGCAGCCCTGGTCTCCCAGTTGGAGAAGGGGTCAATTTCCAACCTCTTGGATGAGCGTATATCCGCTGCTCTCCAGCACATGGACAAACTCCGACTTCGTGTCGAGGATACGTCATCCAAGGTTTTGGTGACGGGAGACCTCAACTCTGGCAAATCCACTTTTGTCAACGCCTTACTCCGACGGGAGGTAATGCCCGTTGACCAGCAGCCTTGCACCACCGCCTTCTGTGAAGTCCATGATGCAGCTGAAAACAATGGGATCGAGGAGGTTCACGTCCTCAAGGACGGCGTACAATACTCTATCGCTGACGAGTCAACATTCTCACGCATCTCTCTTGCTGACCTGGAGAGCATCGTGGCGGACAATGAGGATGATCAGCCGAGGCTGAAGGTCTATTTGGCGGACAGCAGAGCTGCGTCGGAGTCTCTCCTCAATAATGGGGTTGTGGACATCTCTCTTATAGACGCACCTGGCCTTAACCGGGATAGCCTCAAGACCACTGCGGTCTTCACTCGACAGGAGGAAATTGACGTTATCGTCTTCGTCGTCTCGGCTGAAAACCACTTCACTCTGTCTGCGAAAGAATTCCTCTGGAATGCCAGTAATGAGAAGGCATACATTTTCATCGTGGTCAACAAATTTGAGCAGATCAAGAACAAGGAGAAGTGCAGACAGCGTGTTCTCGAGCAAATTCAAGAGTTTAGTCCTCGTACATATGAGGATGCGCAGGACCTTGTTCACTTTGTCGACTCTGCTGCGGCACTTCGCCCCTACACTGCGAACCCCGCGTTCGACGACCTCGAATCATCCTTGCGTTCATTTGTCCTCGTCAAGCGGTCCAAGTCGAAACTTCACCCTGCCTCGACGTACCTGTCTAAACTCTTGAACGACGTCGACCTTCTTGTCGGCGCAAATGCCATCGTTGCCCAGATGGACTTCGATCGTGCCCAGGGTGACCTGGAGAGGGCGAAGCCGGTGTTTGAGAAGATGAAGAGCGAAAGGGAGAGTTTGGATGATGCTCTTGAGACTGTCGAAGAACACGGAGCGTCCACTACCGCAAATAGGACCAAGGCTATCCTGTCTTGTGCCCTTGAACGCGTTGGTCGTGGCCAACCTGGCGTTGACGCTGCTATCAGTCTTCCTCGCTTCCCCGGTTTCCTTGCCATCTGGGACTACACTTGTGACGTGCGCAAGGCTTTACTCGCGAGCTTAGATGCTGCAGTCAAGCTCGCAGAAGACGAGGCTCGCCTTAGCACAACGGCCGGTGTTCAACAGATAGGACTTCTCGGGGATCAATTCCTCCCAGAAGGTGTGGAGAGAACACGTCGCGTCTTCATGCCGGAGGCCATGTTCAGTGTTCGACCGGGTAAACAAGGCTCCGCGCGCCGTCGCTCTTCCGCGACAGCCAGCACTGTTGTTGCAGGTGGTGTATACAATCTTGGAATAGGTCTGTCACAACGTTCCGACATGCTGGACACATCCATCCTTGATTTGTTCGACTTTAACCATCATTTATGGATGCACTTTGGAGACGGAAAGACGGACGGAGAAGATGCCGATGAGAAGAACGCAACGGCTCTTAGCATTCTCTCGGTGGGTGTAGGAGCTTTGACGATGGTTGGAGGCAAGGCGATTGGTATCCGCGGTTTCATCGATGGTGCTGTCCGCATATCTGAGCTGTTTGCGGACGAGTCAGCAAGGAGATGGGCAGCACCCGTCATTGGCGCAGTGGTGGTTGGCGCTACGGCATACTTCATATTCGAACTTCCTCGCACGATACCCAAGACTATCGGCCGCCGGATTCGGGCCTCGCTTGTTAAAGTTGAGGATGGCGCGACCGAACAAGAGCTATTCGTCAACGCGCATGCAGGACGCGTGAGCCACCAAACACGTAAGGTGCTTCGATACGTGTCTTGGGATCTTCGGGAGCGCTTTAGGGCCGCGATGGAGGACAGAGGGAAGGAAGTCCAGAACGCAGAGGAACTTGAGAAGAAGGCAAGGAAGGCACTCGAGTACTTGCACGGCGTTGAAAGAAAGACGGGGGTCGTTCGCGACGATGCTGGTTTGGCCATGGCATTGTAAGCTAAATGTGAACAGTTTTGTAGGAATCCTGTCAAGGAACGACCCAGTATGTTCCCCTCTCAATGTGGTTTCTTTTTGTCGTTATGTTACCTTGGCCCCGAGTTCCACTTGCCTTAATTTACATGTCAGTACTTTTACGATTCAGTCTCGTACCAGAGACGATTATGTAGCTTCCGACTTCGTACAGAATTTCATAGACCATTTCGGAGTACGTTCGGACTGCGCAGCGGGGTGTTCGACGTTATTCGGACAATAGCCGGACAGTGCTGCTGACATAACCCTTTTAGTCGCTGTCGGGCCATCAAGTTGGAATATTTATATCCCCCAATCTACTCACCATCGCTTGACTTGCATGAGATAGCAACCAGCATGTACCACGACCGCGAGCACACACGGGTTCGGTGCAATCAGGTCATCGGGTTTCTGACTAGCAACCGAATGCAGTTCATACTACGTCTTTTGGTGGACTTCAGCACCAAACTTATTTTTATCCCTTCCTCATTACTGCATCTCCTTTGGGAACGCAGCTATGGCAAAGTATATATGGACCGCCAACAGCTGCGATCAGAGTCAAAGCACCACATTTTGTTCCTCCATCCAGCCCTAGCGTGGCCTAAGAATGCCCATCCCACTGGTGTCTAGTTGGCTCTATCCATTCGTGGTCGCTCTCGCCACTTTACCATATGCATCTGCGACTCAGTATTCGCTGTCAACAGAATATTACGGGTCGGGTTTCTTCGATGCGTGGACGTTCTACAACAATTGTACGTCCACTCCTGCCTCGCTTGAATCTAACATTCGACGGCCTGTACAGATGACAACCTAACGAACGGAGATGCAATGTAACTATTTGAACGCATTTTTGATGCTACCATCATACTCACCTCCGCAGCTTTGTCTCGGCTCAGAATGCATCCGCCTACAAGCTTGCCTATGTCGACCCAACCACGTCTCATGCATTCATAAGAGTCGACAATTTCACGACTGTAAGGACATTGGTGCGCGTTTCACCCATGTGCTCACCTGCACTCTCGGTAATTAGGTTCCGTACAATGACAAACGAAACACCGTCCGAATCACCAGCAATGAAAGTTATGCTGTAGGTAGCTTGTGGGTGACCGACATGTATCATGTGCCCTACGGTGTGAGTTTGACCCCAAAAACTAATCGTATACTACGATGATGACACCATACTAGTGTTCGGTCTGGCCCGCTTGGTGGAGGTGGGTAATCTGCTCTGTTCCCAGAAATTGTGCAAATACGTCTTCCACAGCCAAGCAGTAAAATGGCCTCAAGGAGGAGAAATCGATACATTCGAAGGTGTCAACTTGCAAACAAACAATCAAATGTCCCTACACACCGAATCTGTTCGTACCTTTTATCCATCGCTCGCATGTTTTTCACACATGGCATCCTCAGGGATGCACGCAAGTCTCACCTAACGAGACGTCGACCATGGTCACCAGCACTAACTGTGCCTATGATGTCAACGGAAATCAGGGATGCATTGTCGTGGATCCATCCTCGGCGTCGTTTGGAGCTGGGTTTGCCAACTCGAATGGGGGTGCATTTGTGACAGAATTTGCGGCAACTGGTATTAGGTATGCCGGTCACACTTGGACCGGGTGGTGTGCTCATTTCTCACCGTCCACTCAGTATATGGTTCTTCCCGGTTGGTGCTACGCTTGATTCAAATCGTGGCTCATCTTGACTCTGATCATCCAGCGTTCCCAAATACCAAGCGCATTGTCAAATAACGAGAGCACGATTGACACGACCACCTTCGGTACCCCAGTCGGCAACTGGCCTGCCGCAGGTTGCGACGTTCAAAGTTTCTTCGAACCCCAGCAACTCATTTTTGATATAACGCTTTGTGGAGGTGCGTCCTTTTTCACTTGACTCGCCGAGGATGGACTTTGTGCTGATTACTGAACAGATTTTGGTAAGTAATGGGAACGTATCTTATTTGGATTTGCTGATACGATGCCCATTACAAAAGCTGGCAATGCTGCCATCTTCAATCAGACATGCACAGGCGTCTGCTACAATGACTACGTCATTGGTCCGCCGTCTGGATATGACAATGCCTACTTTGAGATTGGTTATGTCAGAGTTTTCAGCACTGGTACAACAGCCACAACCACAGCCACAGGAAGCTCTAGTACTTCGACTGCAAGTCCGTCGAGTTCAGCGTCAAGTCTCCTGGAGAAATATGTGTCGGTTGCGGCGTCCATCTTCGTTGTTATCGGAGGGCTTGGCGTGATGCTTCTATAGAATATCCTCTATTACGCTTCCTACATACCACTACGCGGTGAGCTGCTCTTGGATTAGATATTTACCGGACGGTTTGGATTATGATAATTTCATGCACGTGTAGTTCCACAAATGGTCTATTCGTTGTCCCTGGGGTTGAACACATCTCCCGAGTACACTGGGCGCCGAGAATTGTGATCATGACATCTCCGTGCTCCTTGAAGGGCCCACTGAATGAAGACCCCGCCACGACTTGCGCTGTAACGTGTCGAAAATTTTACAGGCTCCCTCTTAGACGATGTGAGGGTGCCGTTTTCGCTATTCAAGAGCTCAGTGAACTACCTCGCCAACCCATGATTGAACTCACCGGTGGGCCAGTGGCGGCCTTTCCGAGTCGAGCGACGTGACATAATGTGGCTAATTGGTCTGCAGAGACCTTGGCAGAGACTACTGTCAGGTGTGTCGCCAGCAAATACGAACTGAGCTGCGACTCTCGTGACATTATGTGACGTGTAGTCCAAACGACATCAACATGCACACACGCCGCCTCCCACACCTGGGAACTTTACAAAGGTTTGATGAATCCAAAAATTGCCGAGATGTGAACTGATAGGATTGGAGCGAATGGCCATATGATCTCAACAAACGGTCGGGCCCGCCGAAGTGCCTTCGAAAACGTGGCTCGTTGCAAAATAGCGTGGCGGCTCTCTTTTGGATGCAAGAGTCAATCAGACTAACCGCTTGGACCCCCCGGTGAAGAAGCTTGGAATTCGGAGATCTGACTACTGGTCTGTGTGCTGCCACATGTGCTAGTCGCATGGTAGTCCACATTGCTCCGCCGTTGACAAAACGAAATTAACCCCGGTTATGCAGACCCTTTACCCCTTTTTGTCTGCTGCCCTGGGCGTTATTGACCGTCAGCCGTCGCAGCGCATGTCATAACGGTGTTGTCAATTTGGGGTAGAAGAATACCTTATCTATTAAGAAGTCCAGTTCTTTCTTTTTACCCACCGACCGTGGTCCCAGAACCCTTTCTCGTCTCTCATCGCATCCCCGCAAGTTCCCACATGAATCCGTCAACTGATCCATCCTCTCTATTCAATGTAGAAGGACAAGTCGCCGTGGTCACGGGAGGGGGAACAGGTATTACTCCATAATATTATACCTGTCACGATGCCCTGACCACGACCATCCGGTGCAAGGGATAGGACTCATGATCGCAACGTCGTTAGAGCACAACGGTGCCACAGTATACATCGTCGGACGGCGTCTCGATGTCTTACAGAAGGCTGCCTTGGAAAACAATGTCTGTCTATTATCTTCACTTCCCTGACAGCCCCTGACTAACTTTGTGTACAGAGATACGGAAAGCTTATCCCCCTCCAAGGCGACATTACCTCTCGGGACTCTCTTCTTTCTATGGTGAAGACCGTCAAATCTCGTCATGGATATATCGATCTTCTTGTAAATAATGCCGGGATAGCTCGCAATCTACTGCCCCCTCACCTACCATCCCCGCTCGACAGCATCGATTTCCCGGGAGAAGAAACGATACCCTCCATTAAATCATTTCAGGATATCCTCTGGAATGCGGGTGGGCCTGATGGGTTTACAGAGACATTTGAAACAAACGTGACTGCGGTTTACTTTACGACGGTAGCATTTCTCGAGTTGCTCCACTTTGGAAATTTAAGACGGGGTGCTTTACCCCCTAAACTGAACACAAAGCCGAGCAACTCCTTGAATGGTGCTACCGGCGAGGATGGGTTGTGTCGAACGTCAGCATCCACTGAACACTCTACACCGTATTACTCATTACCACCCTCGCCTTCTGGTACGAGTTTACCTCTCCCCATCAATGCGCCCGCAGCCTCACTAGCAGCCTCGGTGAAAGGCTTGCCACCACCTACGTCTCAGGTGGTCACGGTATCATCGTCTGGCTCCTTCAGAGTAGATGCGCGTATCCTCTCCATATCCTATACCCTGGCAAAACACGCCTGCACACACCTTGGGAAGCTACTCGCGAACCTCCTCGCCGATTGGAACATTCGAAGTAATATCCTATGTGTATGTGCATACCATTGCGCACTTTCCTAAACCGAACTAACACCTGGACGTAGCCGGGGGTGTGGCCCAGCGGTATGCACTCGAGGCTTTACCATCGGAGCATGGCTTGATCAATCGTTTTTACAGAAATGACCAGTCTGGAGCATCTGACGCCTGCGCTCCTCGCTCGAGCCGTTCCCCTCGGTCGTTCTGGAACATTAGCCGAGATGGCGGGTCCGATCTTGTTCCTCGCTGGACGCGCCGGTGCATATGTCAATGGCGCTGTCTGGTTGGTCGACGGAGGGAGAGTGGGTCAGGTCGCGAGCTCGTATTGACTCTACACACGGCATCCCTCCGCGGGCACCCATGATCCATCCCACCTCGCCGAGTTTGGTGATCTTTTTTGGACTCGATGCTTGCATCATTGCCTCCCTATCTAATCCTAGTTTCACGAACAGATAATGTCTTTTTATATCCCTCGAGTCGTGGACGCATCGATGCTGTTCTATTCGAGGATGTACAGTAGAATATCTCATGATGCATAGCATCGGGACTGCCAGAAACCCATGCCATCATGAGATTTATGTATTATATGAGCATGCTCTTTTGGCTATCATGGAACCAAAAACTCGCCCGAAAGTTCTCGCCAACCCTATGTATGCATTTCGAAGCGACGCCTTGATAGCCGATGAGATTGAGGCATATACATGTTTGGTTGGTCCCAGATGTCTTCAAAACCCACTCATTCGTCATTTTATCTGGTACATTACGATAGTCCTATTTCCTGTCGGACACGATGGATCTTTGTCGGCAAATGCGCGGGAGGCGCTGAAGGTTGTAACACATCGCGAAGGTATTTGTAACATCACAAGGCTTTAGACTATATTTTACCCCTTCGTCATCATGAATTTGCTCCGAGGATAGAACAATTTTTACTCACGCTACGAAAGGCATCCATTATGCTCAAAAAACTCCTTTGGAATGTACGTAGGTCGCGTTCAGGCGTGACTTTACGTAGTCCCCCGCAGTGACAACCTCGTATTTTGCTGGATTATCCTCGGTGACACATCCCGGGATAGGCTCGAGTGCATTTTTAGGCCACAGCGGGGTCCATAGATGGGGAGGCTCACCTCTAGCTTCACGTCATAATCAGCTCCGAAAAATAAAGGCATCGAGTATCTTTCCTGGCCAGAAGCATTAATAGCCCGATGCAGGGTCGACTTGAACACGTCATCTAGAGGACCGTCTGAATGTTGTGGATGACTCGATGGGTTGACTTACTGGTCCAGCGGGCGAATTGGTCTCCGAGACTAGAAACAGAATCGTTCATTGCAAGTCATGACGCAGAGCATGCATGATCATACTTGACAACAAGACACCCGGGAATGGGAACAGCATCGATCCATTTTTCGTTAGTGTTCATCACCTGTAAAGCTGGAACATTGTCCTGCCAAAGAATGGTGAAACACTGATTCACTACGGTTCAAAAGAGGGTTGTGCTCGAAATGGTTGCCATGCATCACCTCGTAGCTGGCGCCAAGATCAGCGATATGCGTCAGCTAAAGGACGGTTGAACGTACTCGGTATGAGCGCCGATCCCTTCCACTCCCTCTAGAGGACTCGCGGGCTGAGGGGGGTAACGAAGCAACCGGATGATTGCTCCTGTGTTGGTCACCTAATCAACAGTACGCGTCACGTGCACATGTTCGAGGAGGCGAAAAAAACATGCCTTGTCGTCGAAGAAATTCTCTGGGAGATCTAGAGCGAGAGCGAAGAGAGGGAATAAGGATTGTCCTAGTTTCACGGCGGCGTGGCTGCACATCGACCGGTGATGAATGCAACAAAGCCGCGGGGTGGGTGGACATACTAGTAAGCAAGAATATCTTCCCGGAAGCCGGGGAGATTTTCCGGCCACACATTTGCTCCTGTCATTGGTCCGCTATCACATGGCTGCGTGGCATGATCTATAGATTCGCATCCGATGTCAAAAGCCTCATGCAAGTCCCCTTTATTGTTTGGATTGGTGTTTTCGCCGAGAAGGGCGGTATAACCTTTGAAGTTGGGCGTCCGATGGATGTCCAACTGAGGACTGGTCGATCAAGATATGAGAGAGACAGAAAATGACAAACCTTGATCTTTGTCGTGGTCGGGAGAGCAAAGAATCGCCTGGCACTGTTGACAGCAGCATGTATCACAGCTTCGGGTATACCGTGGTTTTTGACTGTTTGGCAGGTGGGTGAAGGCCCATTCGCGTCCAGGAGGGTAGACTGACCATAAAAGAACCCAACGTTGACACAAGCAGCACGTATTTCGGCAGCGAGTGCGGGATCGCGAGTTGTCGCGTTCTCGAGGTCACTGTCAGAGTCGATGTCAAGGAGGTATGTGGAAGAAGAAAGAGGAGGACTCGCATGATCGGGATCTGCTGAAATGCAAGCATGTCCCTAGCCAAGATTGAATTGAAACTCCGCTGCATGGTCTTATTGTTTCAAGCCAGTCCGAGTCGTGTTGTCGCTCGTCCTCCTCGCTGCCTCTCAGTCCGCCCCCTCTTTACATTCCCATCCTAGACCGGCAGGCTCCGCTGGTCTCGTCTAGACACAACGCAGTACTACACGCAGACGACCCTGTTGGTCTCTGCCAAAAAGTGCTCTCAAGTGCTTCTAGCCAAGTCCGCAGGCTCGACGTCAGGACGCCATTCGAGAGACACAGTTCTCCCGCGTTTGATCCCATAGTATATCTTGTACTCACCCCCATCACTTCATATTCGAACACACCTTTTCCACGTTTCCTCCAGGATCAGGAACAGCCTATCTCTCTTATTCAATCTCCCCTCGTTCACCGCTAGCGGATCTTTCCCTTTTTCTCTACATTTTCCACAATTTCTCACCACGGATATAATGGCTACCCTTCGTCCTCCTTCCAGTCCCTCCCCGTCCCCTCTCCACCCAGAAAACGGCCGCTCCTCAAACGCCGCACGTGCTTCCATGGGTCCTCGCCAGACGCTCGGCCCTGTATCGCCCCGGCCACCCGGTGGCGGTAGCGGCGCTCGTCCTACCAGCGAGTTACTCGGCAGCGCTACCATGTTCCAAACACCCGAGTCAGAGGCCATCGACCAGTGGTTTGAGAATCTCCAAAATTACGAAGAAACCCTTGAAGATATGGCTGCTGCTTCCTTGGACGTCAATTTCAAAGAGGAGTTGAGTGCAATCGAACAATGTACGGTCATTATTCCTATGTCGTCGTTGCTCCCGCTGACTCTCTGGCAGGGTTCAAGGTGCTCTCTGAAGCAGAGCGAACTGCTGCTCTCTACAGCCTTTTGCAGCAGTCTACACAAGTTCAAATTAGGTTTTTCATCACCGTTCTCCAGCAAATGGCCCGATCAGATCCAATGACGGCATTACTCAGTCCAGCGGTCGGAGGTAAGTCGTTCCTACCGTTGACTGGAAATCATGGCAAACTCGTCATACAGGTTCGATGCAGAGCCAGATGGAAGCCAAGCTTGCCCAGATGACTATAAAGTCGCCATCGTTGAAGTCCCCCATGCCATCATCCCCTCGTGTATTCAGTGGCAGTCAGAACCGACAGTCACTCGCACTCGAAAGTTCCTCTGGATTCCTTTCCCCCGACTCCGCTGCGCTAGGATCCAACAACGATGCCGCCGCAACTCTTGCCCAGCAAAGGGCGAAACTCAAAGCGAGCAACGCTGCTCACCGTATCTCTGCTCCCATCTTGGCTGGTGGCAGCGGTGACGCCCGCACCACATGGGGTTCCGCTCTTAGCCAAGTCGCCGAGCAGAATCCCAATTCTCCGGCACAGGATATCATCATCCCCAGCAGCAACGCCTCGAGACCCAAGAGCACCGAGTTTAGTGGTTCTCTCGGAACCCCTCGCGTGGAAGGACTGTCTCCGATGGTTGGCGACAGCTGGGCGAGCAACGTGAATACACCACTGATTCCTATGTTCAACAAAGATGGACAAAGCACACAGAACCTGGATGCAGCCGCTGCCAAGCTGAACGATTGGAACGGGTCTGGTCCCCGAGTTCCTCTCATGGCTGATCCAAAGTCGTTCCGCCGTCCCTCCAAGGGAAGTGGGAACGCCAACGGGACCGCTTCGGACGCTGCAAGCCAGAACAGTAGCATCTACGACAACGACGGCAATCTCGTTTCCTCTCAACAATCGGTCCAGCGCAAGAATATTGCCCCAACCTCCGCCGGTAACAATGCGCAATTTGCTGGTGTCCCACAGGGGCAGTGGAATGGCGCCAGGAGTCCTACGTTACCTACCCCCAACAGGTTTGGCGAGGAGCCCAATGCGTCTTTGAACGGGCTAGGCATGGGTGGATTCAACATGGGAGGGCTGGGGAGCCCTGGACTAGGCATGGGATTGCCCTCTGCAGGGTTGTTGGCGGGCATGAACCCTCTGCAGATGAACATGTTAAATCTACAAGCACACATGAACGCTATGGGAATGACACCCGAAGCACAGATGCTGGCGGCTCAAATGGCTGCAGGATTCACGCCACAGAGCTGGTTGAGCCTACAGCAGGCTGCGATGCAGGGCAACAATAACAATAATAGCAATAGCAATAACAGGGGCCGCGGAGGCGGTCGGTCACCTGGGATTCCGAAGACAGGCTCTTCAGGTGGAAATAACAGCGGCGGAGGCGGGAGTGGAGCCAAGAAAGATGAAGAGGAGGTTGACCCCGCGCTGCTCAACGATATCCCGGCCTGGCTCAGGAGCCTGAGGCTGCACAAGTATACACCGAACTTTGAGAAGATGAAGTGGCAGGACATGGTGATCCTCGACGATATAGGATTGGAGGCAAAGGGCGTAGCCGCGCTCGGAGCACGGCGCAAGATGCTCAAGACGTTCGAGGTTGTTCGTAAGAAGATGGGCATCGAGACACCTCCAGGGTACAACCATGGTGAAGGGATGAGGGAGTAAAGGAATGGAGACTTTGTTGAATAGTGTTCCTCGTCTAGTTATGATTCAAGTGCTGTTACTTTGGTTGACGGTAGCTCGCTGTAACATACTGCAACCGAAATCGATATGGGGTCTCGGCAAGGCAATGTCCCCTGATACCGCAGTGATGGCCCCCTCGCGTCATTTTTGGACGTGGTCTCGAATCGATTCCCGGGCCACGAAATGATATATAAAGGGGAAGACATCCTAGACAACGCATTTCTATCGTTATTTACTGTCTAATCCCTCCTTGTAGTAAGTCCAAATGTTCTCGACGATCTGACTTATTATCTCAACCCCCTCAGCAATACAACCATGCCACCTCGGGACGGCGGTCTATCGCCTCTTCGTCCACCCATTCGTGGTACGACCCCTTCCCACAGGCGTTTTGAAGCCCTCGAGCCTGTCGACAGCGACGTCCATCCCGCCATCCACGCTGGCAGAGTCGCCGTCATCACTGGTGCCGCGAGCGGCATTGGAAGAGCCGCTGCTATCGAACTAGCAAGGTGGGCACCCATCCCTCTCGTGAGTCGTGACGAACCGTGACCTATCTTTATCTATGCACCTTATCGGCGTTAAATCGCCCGGGTCATGTATTGTCTCCACGGCGCTATTTAGGGCGGGCTTGAAAATCGCACTCGCTGATATCTTGGAGGACGTGCTCGCCCAAACGGGCAAAGAAGTGGCTGCCATCGCGGGCGACGCCAACGTCCTCGTCATTCCCACCGATGTCTCCAAGATCGGTGAGGTACAGCATCTGCGTGACAAGGTATACGAAGCCTGGGGAGAGGTGAGTCCTTTTCGCCACAAGGCCATGAGATCGGTTTTCAAACAGAACTTGTCAGGTCGCCGTTCTGTTGAACAATGCCGCCATTGGTCCCGACAGTAAATCCTGGGAGCTGCTTGATAATTGGCGAAACATTTTTGAGGTCAACCTTTTCGGGTATGCCTCCCTCCTCCTCGGGAACGAGCCCTTTGTCCGACTTGTGTTTCAGAGTTGTCAACGTGCAGCAGACCTTCGTGCCCGTATGTCTTCCCACATTTTGTCTGGTAGTCGAATCATGGATTGTTTCCAGTCGATGTTACACCAAGAGAACCAGGCGATGGTGATTAATACCGGCTCCAAGCAAGGGATCACCAATCCACCGTGCGTCACCCTCGTTTCAGTTTGAATTACGGATAATCGATTGAATGTGTTATGAAACAACAGCGGTAATCCAGCATACAATGCCACGAAAGCGGCGGTAAAGAGCTTGACGGAGGGACTGGCACATGAATTGCGCGAACGCCCGGCGTGCAATGTCACCGCACACTTGTTCATGTGAGTTGTGACCGCTCGACATGTTCCGAGGATATGAGCGGAAGCAATGATGATTGTACAGACCTGGATGGACCTTTACAGGGTTGACGGCACGCTCCGGAGGTGTGAAACCGGCAGGCGCTTGGAGCGCGGAAGAGACGGTTCTTTACATGCTGGATCACGTGCGCTTGGGCGAGTTCTACATTATTTGCCCTGATAATGAAGCGCGACGGGAGGTGGACCAGCTGCGGATTATGTGGGGTGCGGCGGACGTGGCGGAGGGAAGGCCAGCACTGAGCCGATGGCACAAGGATTGGAAGTCGTTGTTTGACGAGTACATCCGGGAAGGGTTGGCCGACATGCAGTAAGTGAACTTGAGTAAAGTGATGTTTATACAAATACATGTACACGATCGGTCTGCACTGCAATCTGGGGTGAGAGGGCGAGTCTAGACAGCACTCGGCAGATGGCACAGGCACTGAAAGTCGTCGTCCAACATGCAATGAGGGTAACGTGGGAGTGGTCTGCGCTACTTTTCGGGGTGAGAACTCGTCATTTCGTTGGCAGGTTGCAGAATGACAGCTGTGTTTCAAGTAAGTAGGAGGCAGCAAAAGTCTGCACGAGACTAGTTGGCACAGATGATGGGCCAAGTACAACACTTGAACCCATCTAAAATTCAAAGCCGGGACTCTGTCAGTGATGTCAGCGAGTGACCTCGACGGTCTGACGGACCTAGCGAACGACGGCGGGTGGTATCGAAGTAAGGGGAAATTCAATTGACGGAACTCTACTTTGGCGTCTTCCATGCCCGCGGGTCCCGACTTTGCGGATCTGCACGGGTTATCCCGTTCCCTCACCCGCGGTATCTGCGGGCGGACGGTGCAGTAAACTTCAACCTGTACTCTAGCAGTGAGCACAGGCGGGCACTACAATGATGAGGGTGATGCGAGAGACACGGACGCTTGTGACCCCGGCTCCGGATCTTAGCCAGTGGCTTGTCAGTAGTGGCGGCTAGTAAAGAGAAATACGTACAGCCTGCGTGCTATTGGTTTAAGCGTTGTCGTATGCGGAGGATGCAGGGTGTCCAGGTCGCGGATCTTATCATCTTACTCTCCCCGCTTTACGGGGTATAAATATTTGACTGGTCTCATCCACACACCTCTCCACTCAACACCCATTTCCATGTCTTCCTCCACCCAACAACCAAAGCAGCTCCTCCAGGTCAACGACGGGCCCTATGGTCCCAACGCCGCCTCCAAGGCGAGCAGCGAGGCATCCCTGCAACGCGTCAAAAACCTTCCCGGATACACTACCCCAGTATTCAAAGGCAAGGAAGAACAGCGCGCAAAGGTGCAAGCCAACGTCGCCGCCAAGGTCAGACCCTCCCTATTATTGATACCCAGATCATCTCTGATCTATTTCCATCACGCTAGGGGTTCATCCCGCGCGAGTTGGTTGCCAACGAGGTCAAGTGGTTCTACTCACATCTCGGCATCGACGACACGTATTTCCAGAATGAATCACCATCCGTAATCTCCGATCACATCATTGCTCTCTTTGGCGCCAAAGTGCTCGCGTTCACCAAACACGACCCGACCAAGCTTGTCATCGACCTTGAGAAAATCGATGACAAAGGAAACGGCGCTACTTTTATTCACACAAGTCCTCCCGGATTAACATCCACCGAAGGTCCCGGCGCTACTTGTGAAACCAGGTATTTTCGCACTCTTCATACCACCCTTTGTCTACTCACTGACACCCTCCAGAATCGATGCCTTGTTCCTCGACAATTCGACCCCGGCTAACTGTTACCGTCTGGAAACGTTCCGTGCTGCGGGTTCCATTTCCGCCACAGCCTCGCAGCAACTCCGTTGTTACTTTGTGACCAAGTGTCATTTCCCTCCTCAACCTCCGATTTCATCTTCCGCTGATGGTCGTACGGATATCCGGTCCGTCTCTGATCCGGTCTTCCTCGAAAAGGCTAGCGAAAACACCCTCGAGATATATCAGAGGATGATGTGGCAGGTTGAAAGCCGTTATGGCCCTGTCATGGAAGTCTTCGAGGTCGAGGGTACTCGCGAGAGGCGTCTCGTCATCGGCTACAAGATGGGCGGAACCTCTCGGTTCTTTAGGTATTCTGTCACTCCCCATGCCGTGTTTAGTACTCACCGATCCTCCTACAGTGCTCTTTCCAATCTCTACCATTACTACCAGCTCTACTCGGCTCGCAAGTACGTCGAACAGTTCTCCAATGGCGTCACGATCATATCCTTGTATCTCAATCCCATGCCTAATTCCACTGCTGCTCCGATCGAGAGCTCGATCTTCCAAGTGATGAAGGAGGCATCACTGCTCTTCTGCCTTCCCGACAACCCTTTCTTTCTCAATCCCGATAACTCGAACCACGCTGTTCAGGAAGCTACGTACGCTTGTGGGTATCTCACACAAAGTCTACTCGGTACCAGTCTAACCACTTGTATCATCAGACTGTGGTTGGGTCTTTGCACAACACTTTTGCAATCGCCTCGGGCCTGCATATCTCCAGTTGAGGAACATCCTGGACGAGTCGAACCCCCTTCATGCGGAGGTCCTTATCAGTATCAAGAGGCGTTTCAGAGAAGAGACCTTTACACGCGAGAGCATTGCGCAGGTCATCCATGCCCATTCGGAACTGGTGGGTGTGACTGAATCTAATCGCGAGAACCATGCTCAAGGTATTGTAGATACGCCTGCTCTACGTAAACTTTGCTATGGTCCACTACCCTGCCGTCGATGATGAATCACTCATGTATGTCTCCGGCCAAAGTCCTTGACTGATTATCTGACCAAGTATGCCAGGCCAACCTTGTCATATCAGCGTTTGCAGACTACTCAGCCGCTCTCAGACGAGGAGTTATACGACAAGATCAGACGCACAGTTCCCAACAAGCAGGATTTGCAAGTTCTCGAGAGTTTCCTAATTTTCAACAAGTACGTTTATCATTCTTTCGGGATAGGGGTCTTGTTGATCGTTATGCTTGCCAGGCACATTCTCAAGACCAACTTCTATCAGCCAACCAAAGTCGCTCTTTCATTCCGCCTTGCACCAGATTTTTTGCCAGAAGCAGAATACCCAGCGAAGCCGTTTGGCATGTTCTTTGTCATTGGAAACGAATTCCGTGGCTTCCACCTTCGCTTCAGAGATGTTGCTCGGGGCGGTATCCGTATCGTTATGTCTAGGAACAAGGAGTGAGTCCGACAGGTTGAAATCCTGCAACACTGCCCTGATCGTTTCCTTAGGAACTACTCCATCAACCAGAGGATGCTGTTTGACGAAAACTACGGCTTGGCTGCGACACAGTCATTAAAGAATAAGGATATACCTGAAGGAGGTGCCAAGGGGACTATCCTGCCGTCGTATGTTGTTCGCGTTCGCTCATGTGACGGAAATTAAGCAATGTCACTGTCCAGCCTCGGAGCCAGCCCAAGGCTTTGTTTCGAAAAATACGTAGATGTAAGTCACATAAATTTATCGTGACGCGTTTCTAACAAGTCCTTGTAGGCCATGATAGATTTGTTGATACCTGGGCAGACTCCCGGAATCAAGGAGCGTCTAGCCGACCTTCTCGGTAAACCCGAACTACTCTTCTTTGGACCTGATGGTTCGTTTTCTTCCCTTGCTTGTTTATGTCCCCTGATGACGAGTCGTGTTCCAGAGGGTACCGCGGATATGATGGACTGGGCAGCATGTAAGTACACGGTTCACGAAATTAGTCCAATAACCCTGATCTTTCCTTCAGTACACGCCCGCCAGCGCGGTGCAGAAACGTGGTGGAAGTCGTTTACCACTGGCAAGAGCGCCAAGCGCCTTGGTGGTGTGCCTCATGACACGTATGGAATGACCTCGCTCTCGATCCGACAGTACGTGTTGGGTATCTACAAGCAGCTGGGGCTCAGAGAGAGGGACGTGACCAAGGTCCAGACTGGTGGCCCTGGTGAGTAAATCACGTTCGATTCTAGGGGTTGTTCTGACCAAGCATCTGGTTGACAGATGGTGATCTCGGCTCGAGTACGTATACATATTCGCCTCGTGATCACCTGCTCACGAGGGGACATAGATGAAATCTTGCTCAGTTCGGACAAGACTATTGCAGTTATCGATGGCAGTGGTGTTCTTGCGGATCCTGCCGGTATCAACCGTGAAGAGCTTGTACGCCTTGCCAAGTTGAGGGTGCCCGTCGCCAACTTCGACAAGTCCAAGTTGAGTAAGGACGGGTACCTTGTCAAGATCGAGGAACAAGATGTCAAGCTGCCATGTGCGTAACTGCCTAGACTCTTATGCTGAGTTTCGTTGATGCGGTCATGTAATAACAGCCGGTGAGGTTATTCTCGATGGAACAGATTTCAGAAACGGGGCACATTTCAGGTTCAAGGCGGACTTGTTCGTGCCTTGTGGTGGGCGCCCGGAGGCCGTCAACATATCCAATGTTGCTGCGTTGTGCGATACAGAAGGCAAACCCCACTTCAAATACATCGTCGAGGGTGCAAACTTGTTCATAACACAACAAGCGCGGCTC
>JBBPSC010000457.1:0-17885 GCA_038093395.1 Baorangia bicolor
CCAGGCGAGACGTGCGACCAATTTCATATCAATAGACCAGATCCCTAAGCTGACAGTCCCCCTGCATGGGGAACAGCTGAAGATGTCACCGGATCAGGAACTAGGCTCGCCCACGCGTTGAGCCTGCCACAGTGCTGCTTGCCGATGAACTCAGCTATCTGAAACATCGCCAAGAAGGGTAGGACGTTTCAGAACTTATCACATGGTATGACGCTGTATTTAGTTTGTAGCGGTGCCAGCGCGTCCCTGGAAACTTGTATCATATGTTTCAGACTTGAGGCAGGCCATATGTCGACCCTTTGCTTGATCCTTGGACGACAAAAATGCGAAGGGCCCCATTTTTTATGTGGGCAGCCCACACCCCTGGTCGATTTGAGAGGTTGCATTTACAACATCTTATAAACTACATACCATTGACAGTTCGGCGGCACGTTTCCTCGAAGCGCGCGATGCCAGCCAAGGGCACATTCAAGGAGCGCATATGCTCCTTATGCTCCTTGTTCCGATTTCGTGAGTCGAGATTTCATGTCAATTCCCACCGGAAACCGCCGGTGGAGTCTGACTCAAGCTGGTAGACGAGTAGATTCGGAGGATGGGATGTGGCATAACGCTTGAGGACACGCTAAGTTGATTCAGGACAGCCCGAGTGCATCGGAGGCCAGGATGGACACCGTGGCCGCTTCGGATCGGATGTCGGATGTGATTTGTGGTCAGTGCACTATGGAGTGTGCTTGCCTTTGTACCGAACGCAACGCACCTTGATAGACAACAGGGGAGTCAGTGAGTGCAGCTGTATACATAAGCTCCTGCCTCTTCCCCACCAAAAACAAATCCAAAAATTATCAGATAGGCTCCCGCATCGCATCATTCAATATAATATTCAACCCTTATGCAGATCCTAGGTCTAGATTCTAAGCTCGCGCAGATGAGGCTACAATTGACTCGAATCGTTCCAGAACCCCTCCCACACCCGCATCTTCGTGACTCCGTCCCACTCCTTGCGCCGAAACACATCCTGTCCCTGAATGATCCTCAGTTCCCTGCCTTTCATCCTCCTGCTCTTTCGTTCAGGCTCGCGAGCATCTAGCTCGTCGTCCGTGGAAGGGAGAGATAAGGTGGACGCAGACTCATGTGTGAGGGTGAGAATGTCATGTGTTTTGGAGAGTGTGTGAGAGGCTGCATGGGCGAGAGGCGGATATGACTTTGTTGAAGAGGGCGGGGACGCGCTGCTTCGAGGGGTATGGAAGTGGCCTAGGAGAAGAGCTGAAAAGAGATCTCCAACACCAGAGAAGTAGCCTGGTATAAGCTCGACACAACCCGCGTAGACGGTGGATAAAGGCGCTCCTTCGAGATTATCATTACCGTTGATGGAAGATGCTATGCAGATGAGGTACGATTGCTCGTCATGAGTCGACCCGTTTCTTGGTTGCGTAGGAGGAAGGAGGTAAGATGGGAGTGAGGCAGAGAGCTTGGTCAATGGGATGGAAGAGATGACGACATTGGGAACACAGTATGTGTCGTGCAACTTTCGTAGAGCAGCACGCAGTGAAGCAAGATCAGTGAGGGACGCTTCAGTGAGCACTCTGACGGGTTGGCCACCATCAGTTATTTGGTGGAGCTGGAAATTAAGAGACGTACTCGACCTCGAACCAGTTCGGAGTGATGATGGTCGCCAGTGGGAGCATTTGACGGTATACTGATACACAACTTTCTGATACATAGAGTCTTCCAGAGTCACCAAGTACGGCTGAAGTTTTGGGCTAGTTCAAGCGTGGAATAACGAGACGCAGAATACTCACGATCAAGGAGGTATATAAGGTCTGGATTAGATATTTTGAGCTTCTTGACTAGCTCGTGAACTGAGGCCAGTGACTCTGCATTAGGGATGTACCCTGTAAGAAGACGGTCGGGTACGAGCACGCCGGTTTGCTGCATCAAGTTAAAAATATGAGTCAGTTCCTCTGCGCTCGTTTTGGTGCCTCCAAAGCGATCATAGCCTGTAGATGAGGTCAATTCATTGGTATCGACGTCGAGATGTCCGAATGCACCCACCTGTATGATTGGAATAGTTAACTGTATTTACGACCTGCGAGGCGAGTTAGTAGCGCATTATCAAATATGTTATATCACCAAGCACACATTGTACGCTTACATCGATGTCGTAGCCCATGCATTGGAGGGGAAATACCGCTGCCTTTCCACCCACATATCCAAACGCAACATGTGATTGTACGCTCAAGATCCGGTCACTGGCAAGAAGTGAGCGCCACTCGTGTTAGATCGTCTTCTAAACATACCTGCAGGTTGGAGGGTGTGTTCCGTTTTGTTCACGGTCACCAGTCCTTGGCTCGATGGTCATGACTGCAAGAGCTCGGATGACCGTCCCGATTCCCGAACGCTTAATATTCCTGATTAGGAATCAGGGAGCCACGTGGCTTACTCCCCTCCAGATTCCAGTGCTGTTGAAGTGTGTCAAAGGCAAAGCTTGAGGCAAAGCGTGCAGGCCAAGTCATGTCAGACGGTACAAGGTGTGTACTTCACTTACACGTCCTCATCTACGACCCAGATACAGTCATCATTGCTACCACAGGCTCCGTCAAGCGTGGTCTGATGCACTTGGTGCCGCAGAGAACAACTTTCGCCATTTGCTCACTTCGTACAACTCTGGTGATTGGAAACATGTCTCTCTTGCTTCCGACCTCCCGACACCACCAAAAGGAAAGTCCAGAGTATCGCCCAACCCCGAGTTGACGGACGTCGTCGTCCACCGTAAGACGACAAAGTCTGGCGAGAACGTGTATCGAGTAGTTCTCGACGTGCCTGCTACAGATGAATCGGCCCTTCTCGATGCTTGGAAAGCCGTTATCACGACCCCGGAGCTCAGGCAGGAATGGGACCCTTCAGTCGAGCGTGCCCACCTCGTTGAGATGTTTGACCATAGAACAAGAATATCCAAGACGCAATTTACGCTAGGATGGCCGGCCAAGTGCGTATTCTGTCTGGTTATTTCCCCAGGCGGTCATTTAATCACTCTAAAAAGTCCAAGAGACGCGGTCACAATTTCTAGGCTGCACCAGGATGCTTCGACGATCATAGATGTCACAACTTCCTTACCCCGTTCCGCTGATGAACCTGCATATGTCAGACCTTCTCCCCCTTATGTCAGATCCCATGTTGAACGTATGTCCTCCTATTCAATTCATTTCTTTGCCTCACACCTTCCACGTTTAGTATTTGCATGGTGTATTCAATACATTCAATCCTCCTCTTCGATATCCACCTCTCCATCCGACGCACTCAGAAAACGCCTTTCGGGTGTTCTTCCACGTCTCCGAATATTATGTTTCTGGCAACACGACCTTCGCGCCGTATGGAATTTCGGTTCCACGGCCACTATCTGTCAACAGCTCTGTATCATGATCTTAGGCTTGTACAAGATTATTAAAAAACGTGGATCGAAAGTTCCAATGTTGGCTGGTTATGGGTATGGAGTCGGCGTCGAAAGGGTTAGGTTTCAGCTCGATAGACAGGCGTTGACAGTTGAGTATCTGGTACACCTTGAAGAGGACGGTGGCGAGGAGAGCAATAGCATCCAGAATCTCGACGAACTCCGCGAGCACAGAAGACTCACTCGCTCGATCGAATTTCTTCTTCCCACTTCTGAAGGCTGGGACGTCCAAGTTACCACCAAAGCATCGTCAGAGAGAGTTGAGAAGCTCCCTTGGACAGCAACAGCCATACGTGGCGAGCCTCCACCTCCTACTCCAGGGGGTATGGTTAAACCACTTGAATTAACCGTGTTTCGCATCATGCACTCTTTACTCCCTGATGCGCACTCTATCCTCAAAGTTCGTGTCATCCTCGAGCTTTCCGGTCCTTCGAGTGGGATCAGACTCAATGGTCTCCCTCAAACCATTCAAGTAGTTGAAGAACGTGATCCCAGCTGCTTGTCCGCGGTCCGGCAACAGCTCTTACAAGATGCATCAAGCATAGCCGATGCAAGTTTCCAGACGTCGTCTTCTGTGAGCTCAGTGGGGACCATTGGGAGTGGAGCGGCTCCAACAAGGCCGCATTTAGCGAAAGAAATCGGAGAGAGATCGGCGGTTGCGGAAAAATCGATTTTGTCAAGGGTGAAGCGAAGTTATATTTATTTCTCCTCGCTACTGCAGGAGCCAGAGGCCAAGTGGAAAAGAAGTGAGTCGGTCCGTGTCGTTCACCCTATGGAGACCCGAAGTGACGTGTGGATTTAGCCACGGAAGCAAGAGGTGTATCGGTAACCCAACTCGATTCAATCGATCCGACGCTTGTGGTGTATCGTGCTGAGGCAACTTTTGTTGGATTGGGACTTTGGGATCTATATGGCGCACTCGTATCCCCGGGAGCACGTGCATTCTGGGACAAGCAATACGATGATGCGATTCTTCTCGAGGATGTTAACGAACTCACAGAGCTCTGGCACTTCAAATCGAAACCCGCATGGCCTGTTTTGTATGTTCAAAATTCATCTCTCCATCGAACATCTATGCTGGTGGCTGATACGAGTGGTATCTGACAGCGGACGAGATACTGTCCTTCTGAAGACCGTCTACAAGTCGCCCACGACTATACATGTTTTTTTGTTCTCCGTAGACGACCCCTACATCTTCCCGTCCCTTCCAACCCCAGACCCCTCCTTTATCCGGGCACAAGTGGACTTACAAGGCTGGGCCATTGAAGCTCTGTCGCCATCCACGACTCAACTCACTCTACTTGAACAGTCCGATCCCAAAGGATGGAGCAACAAGGCGAGCACGATCCCAGCGCAGATGGTGGGTGCCGTCGCGGGCGTTGGTGATTTCGTGATCAAATGTGGGGGGCCGCCTATTGTGACGAGGTTGGCTGGGGCGAGGGCACTCGAGATGCGATACGATCACGAGAAGGGCTTATTCAGGGTTGCTTATGAAGGATCAGAGGGACGGAAAGGTAGCTTGAATGGGGTTAATGGGGCCAGCGGGTCCTTGGCAGGTGCAACCGCCGACGCGGGCGCAAGTGGAGAGGAAGGCACGACTTCGAACAGTTCCGCAGCAACCACGACAACGACGGATATTCACACTATCGAGTGTGAAATACGATGCGACTTGGATACCTGGGCATCATCTCTCGATATCGTCGTCGACCCGCCTCCTCAATCCGTAACTGCCCTCCGGCGACATCGCCTCTCGTCACTTGGTGGAGGGCTCTGGTTAACATTTACTCATGACCCCTTGTTCTCATCCGACGAGCGTTTGCTGGCGATCGTGCGACGCGGCCCGATGAATTCGGCTAGAGACAAGGGCGTAGTGATGGTCAACGGAGCACGTATGACTGTGGATGTGGAAGAGCTTCCGGAGACTGAGATCAAGGCGCTCAGCAAACGGAAACGTGTCAAACCTGTACGAGTTCCCCTTGATCTGCCGCCGGTGGTCAGTGCCATACGCCGTCGACGTGCCGAGTGGGACGCAGACGGAGCAGCAATATCTGATGCAAATCGTGAGAACACAGAAACTAGTAGTGCCGACTCCTCGAAGCCTTCGACTCCCGAGCCTCCAGAACCCAAAGTACTGAGTTCGGCCGGTGCTTCTTCGTGGTTGTCAGCTCCCAAATTCTCCAGTCCGTTGGCTAGCTTTTGGTCGAGCGCCGTGGAACAGGCGACGAGTACGACACAGAACGCGGTCGCTGTGATCTCTCCTGTTAGCGGTACTGGGATTACTGAGGCTGTTGCTCCATCAGCTTCCAAACCACCCATGCAACATGTCGCCGAGGCATTACACTGGCTCCGAGAGCTTCAGACACTACCCGAAGAGGGATGGATGCTTGTCAGTGATAAAGGATTTTCGGTCAAACGCAAACTCTTCCCCGAGATTTCCTCCCTCATACCCGTCCATAAGGGTGAGAAAGTCATCGAGGGTGTATCAGCCGAAGAAGTCTCGTCCATCATTTCTTCTTACGAATGTCGCAAAACGTGGGACGACAGATTCGCATCTGCGATCATCCTGGAGCAGTTTGGAGCGAAATGCCATACTGCGTTCGTTACTTCGAAGGGCGGTTTTCCGTTTAGAGATAGAGGATTCCTGGTCGCATCCATGTCAGCAAGATCGAAGCTCCCACAGCCAGCGAGCTTGGATAGAGAAGTCGGCGTTGGGAGCCCAGCAAACGAATCAGGATCGTCGCAGGAGACACGCATTGTCCTCTTCTGCGTCACAGCCTCTTTCCATCCCGAATCTGCGGCGTCGTTCAGCCCGGGGAAGTACAACCCTTATACGTACCCCCTTGGGCGGGTGTTCATTGACGGGTGGGTCCTCGAGACGCTTGATCCATACACGAAAGAGAACTATGCGATCCCTTCGACGAGGGTGACGAGAGTTGTCGCGGTCGATCATGCTGGAAGCATTCCGGTGACTGTTAATTCGATGATGAATGCTGGGTTAGCGAGGGCCGTGGGTGCTGTGGAGGCATACATCAAGGGGATGTCGCCGCTACCCTTGGTGAGGCTGCCCGCTGCAGGGCTGGTCATGTCAGAGCACAGAGTCTCAAGTGCAACTGTGGAAGCAGCTGTACCGGTTGGGATCGGCGGATCGTCAGCGACGTGGAAGGTAAGGAGGAGGGATGAGCAGAGGACATTGATTGCGAGTCGATACGACCCTGCTGAGAGGGCGTATACCGGTTCAATATTCTTGACGACGTCGACAGGCGGCCTGACCAGCCCCAGTACTACCAGGGTTGACGAATCGATCCCAAGGGCGAACAAGGCTGCGGTCAACTCGCTGAGCAACGAACCCGACGGAAGACCCTCGAGCCGCGCGGAGCCCTCTTCGTCGCCATCAACGTCCAGCCAGCGCAGAACTTCCTCTGAGTCCGTACGCTCACCGTCCAGCGAGAGGATCAAATCTTCATCTTCTGTGTTCACGGTCAAAGGCGAGCTCAAACACTCTACGGATCTCATTGTCGCCGAGGTCGTAGTTGACACGAAGCTTTATCCGGAGGGATACGATGTAGCAATTACATCGACAGTGCGGGAGGGAACAAAATTTATCTCGCTCGCTCCGTCGTCTAATACAGGCTCCGCTGGCGTGGACTCAAGCTCCGTGCCTACCACAAACGCGAGTATCCTTCCGATCTCGACGAGTATATACACTGTCCCCGCATCTCCTCTGCACTCTTCAGGACTGAACGCAGACCGACCTCCACGCCACCTGCTACGGTTGATGTTACCCACAGCGCAATTTCAGATATCTACCGTCCAAGATCCTTTGACTGGCGAGACGCGTGGTGCTTTACCGAAGCCACAGTGGTACATGGATCTACAAGAGAAAGGGTTCAGCGTGCAGGTAGACATTCGACCACTTGGTGGTGTCAGTGGGAACGGCAAGAAAGCAGTGAACGGGATTGATGCAAAGAAGAACGGTGGTAACGTCACCGCGAGGGTGGAAGGTGTCGGGGTTGGGGTTGCCAGCGAGAAGGAGTCTCTGACTGCTCTCGGACGCGATGAACTGCAGGATGACAGGGTGTCGAGGATGCTACTTTTACAGAGGTGAGCACTGAGTCCTATTGAATTGCTTTGTATAATTAATGTGCATCCGCTCTATCAGGTCCGCTGACGATGGAGACGTGTTCCCTGATGAGCTCAAGGTGCCACTTGGACGTGCGGACCATATGTTGGATGACGCCGTGATCATACCAGCCGTTGACATGAACGATAATCCCAAAACCCAAGAGGAGAATAGTCCACAGCAAGAAGTTCCTGATAAATCACCTGCACTGGTAAGCATATTCCAGGGGACGTTGCTGGAATCCTCGGTGATGGTCGATAATTCTTATTTATCGCGACAGGACTCTCCCGAGAACGGAAGCGCTGTACAAACGCCTGCTCCTACTGCCACGTCAGGGGGTCTGCTAGGTTTCTTCAACACTTATCCCAACCCTCTCGCCCGCTGGACGACGTCTGCCAAAAACCATTCTCAGATTCGACCACCATCTCTTGCGCCATCCCGTCGGTCGTCTGGCAGTGCCCCCAAGGTGCCTGGGGGACTCGGTGAAGATGAAACACGGGAACGAGAAACCACGTCAACGGTGACGTCAACGACGACCATACCAATATCGCCATCTTCGAAGATGTACCCATTATCAATCATTCTCATCGTAGCACTTATCGCGTTCTTGATTGGGTCTCTACTCCGGTCCCTCCTATCTCCCGCCGACTTTATCTACGTTGTGACAGATATCAAGGATGCAGAAGAGGTGAGCACTGGATGGCGTGAGATTCGCAGACTGGTGGAGGTCAAGTATATCGTGGGAGGATGGGACTTCCAGATCGCTGTCGTCCGAAGGCATTGATGTTGTTTGATTGGCAGTCGCAGGGACATAACCGAAGCATGCATGATGGTGGCTTTTTTCCGAACTTTTCCTTGTTAGTACGATAGATGCACGCAAATTTGTATAACAGCAAGCGAACACAAATAATAATACAGTTGAAATGCTCACAACGCACTGATCAGCATTTGCTACACTCTCGGTAAAAATTACTACATTTTGGTGATATGTATTATTTATGAACATTTCAACTGTACTACAGTCGACTCCTAACACATACCAGATATTCTCTAGTAATTTATACCACAAGGACTCTAACAAGGTTACAAAAGGCATATGTTAGTAGGAGGGAGTCGACTGTAGCCATTCTACGTGATCTGAGGCACGAGGTGAACGGAGCTCCTAAGGGTATAGCCTACGGCCCTACGCGTGAGAGGCGAAGTGGAATCTCTGAGTCGCCTGCTTTCGTTCCACTTCTAGTGCTCGAGCCTTTCCGTATCTGTGTCCGTCTTTGTACAGCTACTAAGTAATTATGCTACATATTCATTTCTCAATTACGCATTGGTCCAACTGTCGTCCACAGCACATTGGTGCCATCTCTGCAACACCTGCGCGCAGCGCTGCATCCCGAACGCGCCAGAATCTATACTTAGGTGCCTATCTCCGGTGCGATCATGTGCAATCTGCATAGCATCCGGCAGTCACAGTGCCAAGTACTGGTTTGTAATTCATGGTGATAAAGGGGGATAAGCACCAAGGTATGGTTGCATTGGTGCATAAATAACGTTCAGGACCACCTAATTGGGGTCTCGCTTGATCCTTCCTTGAGCTGCGCTGTATGCAAATGGGGCTAAGCTTCAGGGGTCGAGGGTCTCAGATACAAATTCAACAAACTTTATATTTTTTGCGCCCACCACGCAAAGAGCTCCCTTGGTTAAATGGTCGGTGCGATTCGAAGCTAGTATGTAACTAGTTAGACCTTGCAGGGAATGAGTGACTGTATTCATTCGGCGAGTCCTATAGACTTCGTCATATAACTTCACCTCGACCCGGATGGGGCGCCTGGCCGTTCTCAATCCTATGTCAGCGCTGCCACAGTTTTTGAGCGAGTTGTCGAGTCGCCAGTGAGTACCATCATCCCACGAATATGTTTTCTGCGCCATTGATAAATGAATCATTGGCCCAGATTTGTGACTATAGCAGGCCACACTGTGCTCACTTATGACTATCTTCTTACTTTCGATCTCGAGGTACGTGCTTTCCTCCTCCACGAGGTGGTTTTCTGAGTTGTTGAAAGGTGGATTATATTTGGCACGCTCCATGGACCACAACGAAAGTTATATTTCTGCTCAACCGTTACGGAACCTTAATTGGACAATCTTGCCTCACGCTCGAGGAGTTAGGAATGCTGAGTGATGGATCACAAAAGGTACTTTTATCCATCTATTTCGCTGATGTTACACGCACACCGAGCCTGAAAGTACTATAGTTTTGTATAAATTTTCAGTGGTTCCAGGCATTTGTGGTACTCTTTTCAACAGAAGCAACTCGCTGTGAGTCCGTAGCCTCTACTTCAGGCTGTTCCCTCTGACACTCGAGTATAGCTGTAGTTCTGTTACGCGCATGGGCCCTCTGGAGGTTCAGCTATCGTGTTACTGTTTCCTTGGTGTCTATCTATGTTCTCTACGTATTGGTGCTCAGCGGGTACGCATCCTACGTTATATCCAACTACGGCGCTTGTGCGTAACGTGACCAGTTCTGTGGAGAGAGACTCGCAACTAAATGCTTCGTCAGACTTTTACTTCCCGTATTTGGACAAGACCGATGTCTGCGTTATCTTTGCACAGTGTAGGTCGCTGTGTTATCTTTGTTTAATGACGTTCCTGATCATCCCACCCATCTGTCTCATAGCGGCGACGGATGTTTGTTGCTGCCTTTTCTACTGAAGTGGCTTACAATCTGAGATTGCACTTCTTTCTCGCAGTGGTTACTAGGGTTTATACCGTGAGTCGATCGTGGATAAAACTGCCATATATGACGCTAATGAATAGTGCAGATTATTGCTTGATACTGGCTTGTTCGCCATGATAACATATTATCTTTACAAGCTCTACAATGAGTCGAAACAGCTCCAGCATTCGGCACTGATTCGGCTTCTAGTGCGAGATGGTGGGCACATTCGATCACTTAATTAACCCAATGCGAATCATTCTGTTATTCAGCTGTCCTATTTTACATGGTATAATTCCTTGCGTTTCGTTCCAGATGCTCCGTGCCTAATTCCGTGCAGGTGGCTATATTATATGATGTACTGGGTATCTTGACCTTGTGAGCTTGTGTTATGGTGGTTGATCGTGCTCTCTCACTAAGTACTATTTCAGGTCCATTTTTCTGGACGTAAGAGATTCAACTGAAGCTTTTGATGAATTTAATGAACATCTCATTGTACAGGACCCGCGAAACTATTTGCAGATGGGGTAAGCGACAGTGACAGTGTTACATTCCATATGCTCTCTTACCGAATTGCCCTCCTAGACTAGCTTTCCCTTTACTCACAGTCACTGGACAACGGGTCGTTCTAAACCTTCGAGGGCTTCAAGCACATTCTTACACCACAGAGGATATCGACCGTGATGTAGACAGGCAAATCGCAGCAATGCGACATCGGTCATTTTGGCAATCTGTTGACGTTTGGATGAATGACCCACACCAGGAATTGGAATTGGATGAGGAACTGAGATGGTACAGAACAACAAGAACGACGGAATCGCGGGTCACAGAAGAGGGGAGCTCGTACGAACTAGAGGCTATTCGTACCCGGTGGGCTCAAGGTGCGTCATTCGCTCCCTCGCTCAATTATTTGTGGAGGCTGACTTAATCCGCCTCGCAGACCATGCAGCGTAAATCCACTCGTTCGCCAGTGGGTGTCAGCCGATGATAGTCATATCACGTATTCCATTGTTGTCTCGTAGAGGTCAAGCGCCCGAGGATATTTTTGTGACCGTAAGGCGTACTATAGCAGCTTGAGCGTCGACCCTTTGACTATGGCCGTTCCAACGCCCGGGTCGAATAACTAACAACCCGAGTGCTCTGAGCTGGAAGCAAACCCGTCGATCCATGTCCTGCCAATCTGAACAATTGATCATGGTTTCCATTAGAGACTCACCGGCGAAAATCGCACCACACGGAATGTACACTGTATACACACATGCGTGGATGAGGGAACAAGATCAGACACGCTACATGGAGATAGCATTGCACCAATTCTCCCAGAATTCACCTCCAACCGCAGTGCCAGGGTTCATGGACTTCCGAAGTTTCTCACGAAGTTTTGCGGGATCAGAGTAGATCTTCGCCCAGTCATGAGATGCCTGTAAAATGCTGGCCCAAGTATTCGGTTCGTTCTCAACTGGAACCAACAATTCAGGAGAGAGGCCGGCGACCCAGAAATCATACGTCTTGTATTGTTTCGCGGCCCCACCAATGGATTCATGGTGCACGACCGCAAGCCTGGACTTCTGTGCGGCAAGAGCGAATACGATTCGGATGACGGGAATGTTGGCAGAGGGACTTATGACTCCGAGGGTCTGAGGGTCCATAGCATGGAAGAGATTTGTCATTGGAGTATCTGTGTAGCTGTCATCGTTCTTGGCTTGAAACATGATAACCCCGATATTGTCCGGTCTTATTTCGTCACCTTCGAACAAAAAAGGGATGATCCCGTCGACACCAGACTGACCGTGTGCGCAAAGTACTGCAGCACCTCGGGTCATCAAACGCATAAGGAATTTAACCTGAATGAGCGCCTGCTGATGAACCTTGACAAAATGGGTGAAGTAGACCTTGCTATCTTTGAATGTGTCGACCAGAGATGACCCGAGTCGTGTCGTGCTTTTTGCTGTGAAGTGCCATCCGTGGGAGGCAGCGACATTAATATGGTCGCTGGAGGCAGAACTGGGTATGCGAAAGAGGGATGTTAGCAGTCCAGCGACACTGCACCATCGCTTATTGTCGGGTGGTCGGCCAAAGTTATCAGGGTCTCCCACTGCCTTGTCGCGAGCCATGGTGAAAAGTAGTGCCGGTATCAATTCACCTAGCTCGCCTTTGTTCACTGCAAATCCGTCTAGAATCTCCTGCAACGCTTGAGGAGGACTGAAGTTTGGTGTGGTGGTCATCACGAAGTATGCCGCCTCAGAAAGAACTGGCTCCGAAGGCGACGTAGTGACCATGGTCTCAAGATTATCATCAACCTTGAGAATGACCCGCATGTGGGAATTGACTTGCTCCTTCTCCGGAACTGATATTTGTGACGCATACACTGCAGAGAGGAACTCAATAGGGATTCTCTGAGCGAGACAAGCAAGCTTCTGGTCCCTTGTAAGAGTTATAGGTGAAGTGCCGCCCAACAGCTTGAAGGCTGCGAAGTGGATGATCTCGTTCTTATATGACGAGTGATAGTAATGGGTCCATCTACAGGAAAGATTAGCTGGAAGCCGAACAGAGTGAGCATTTAATACACACAATGGACGGCCGTACGATGTAAAGTGCTCCTCAGATGTAACTTGCGAGAGCTTGGCCGATTCGGAGAAGTTTACGCGCACCGCAAGCTGATCAAAACCGAGCTCAGTGAAGGGCAGCTTAACATCCACGTTGTGGTGCATTCTGGCTGAGATGTCGTGCTCTGGGGCAGGAGTGATCGAGAATACCGTTCCAGAAGTGGAGAGGAAGAGTGTGAAGACTGGTTGGCATATAAGTCCTCGTATTGCGCGACGAATCTCGCCGAAACGTGACCATGAGGAATTATCCCGCGGTTGTATCTCGGTCAGGGTGTGCGCTTCGTCGAATGCGAGGACTACAAAAGGATGCTCGGATTTGGATTTGAATTTTCCTCGCTTCTTCGGCGGCTCATCAGTCGGCGGTCCATGTACTGACTCGTCTCCAAGGGCTGTCCACAGCTCGTCGAAGGCGCTACGCAACGGAAAATCATTCCCAAACAATCGGCCATCCACTATGTCATCCGATGGACGCCTAGAAGGAAGCCAGTGTAAATATGTTGAGTGATAAAAGCCCTTTCATGTTCTGTGAGCTAGGAAGAATTCAACAGGTAGCGTTTCATACCTCAGCAAGGGTTTCAACGTTCGCATAGAACCCTGCCCGTTGTGAGCCATGGGCCCCTACCCCCATATCCATTCTCATATAGTCCCTGAATCGCTCGGCGACAGGCCCTTCCCCGATATCCCTCAGGACAAGAGCTGTCTGGTGAAATAACGCATGAATGAATGAGCAGCTCCGAAGGAAAGCGTCTGCCTGATTCGGACTACTGGTGAGGTACCTATATGCTGGAATGTCTGAAGGAGGATGGCCTGGAGTTTAAAGTATTCAGCATTTGAGGGAAACGAAGGGATGAATGAACAGGGATACCAGATGACGTAGGTTTCAGCAGGTTCACAGGGATCACAAAGTGGGTCCTGCTCATTTCATCGACGGTGCGTGATTTTCCCGTTCCCGAAGATTGAACGGTGGTGGTGTATTTCGCATAAAAATGTCGACCTTGCATGTTGTACCATTTGTATAAATGATCCCAGAGGGCAACTGCAGCATTTCCAACATACTCCGCTTCCCAACCATCTTTAGCAGCTAGTCACGCAGACGGGTGAATAAAGTGTTTAAAACTATGAAGACAGCGCACCAAACATTTCGCCCTCGTCATCCTTCGAAACAGGTTCTTCAAAATCTGTGCATTAATACGATTTCCACACAATCTTGGAGTGATATTCCACCTGGTTGAAGAAGTTCTATACACAGGCGTTAGATGCACAACCAGTGGATCCAAACAAGTTCTTACTCAAAAGCCGCAGAGATTTATAACCGTTCTCCGAGGCGTCGACTATCGCATCCCGGAGCTTTGAATCACTTTCTATGAGCCTTTTGCATTCGAGGACGTTGAGGTATTTTGCATTGAGGCGACCTCCTGACTGTGCAACAATAAGATAGAGGATAATGTGCGCTCCAGTTTCGAAATTTTCGGGAGTTAAGGCTGGACAGAACAGACGGACGCTCTTATCCATTTTTTCGTGTTCTCCCTCTTCAAAGTCATCTTCAACAAGCTCGAGCGTTGCGGGTTCGTCGATATCCATGATGTGGTGGTACTTGAACAAGTCAGATTTCAAACTCCGTCGGATAGGGGTGACCAGGAATGATGTCATCACACTCTCAGGCATCAATTCAACTCCTGAGCGCTAGCGATGAATGACCCACACCGGGAAATGGAATTGGATGAGGAACTGGGACGGTACAGAACAACAAGAACGACGGAATCGCGGATCACAGAAGAGGGGAGCTCGTACGAACTAGAGGTTATTCGTACCCGGTGGGCTCAAGGTGCGTCGTTCGCTCCCTCGCTCAATTATTTGTGGGGGCTGACTTAATCCGCCTCGCAGACCATGCACCGTAGATCCATTCGTTCGCCAGTGTGGTGTCAGCCGATGATAGTCATATCACGTATTCCATTGTTGTCTCGTAGAGGTCAAGCACCCGAGGATATTTTTGTGACCGTAAGGCGTACTATAGTGGTTTGAGCGTCGACCCTTTGACTATGTTCGTTCCAACACCCCGGGTCGAATAGCTAACAACCCGAGTGTTCTGAGCTGAAAGCAAATCCGTCGATCCATGTCCCCAATCTGAACGTTAACAATTAATCATGGTTTCCATTAGAGACTCACTGGCGAAATCGCACCACACGGAGCCATGGCATGTACACTGTAACAGCACGGTGTCAGAAAAAGTCAGCCACGCTCTATCGGCATGTTGTGCGATGTGAAGAGTGGGCACTGCTCTCCACAATGCTCCTTCGAGATGAGTCTACACAGGCGCTTTCGATTGCACAGGTATATTTCCAGTACCAACACCGGTCTAGTCAGTAGTTTGTGGGGAAAGGGACAAATAGCGATCTTCGAAAACGGTTAGCAGAAACCCCTGATTTCTTGAGTGATGACTTACGAGTCGGTCCAGTTTGTGATAATGGAGGCAAAGAGCTGCTGCTACGTTCGATTATGAGAGGGCCGAATGTGTTCCTCGGAATAGTGTGGATGGCAGTCGTGCCCAAGGAGCAAACCAAGGGAAAGTGCTTGCAACACGATGGGCTCCGAAAAAGGCAAGTGTATAGGTTTGGATTTGCTCCTATCCACCGCTTCCGCACCGCTCAGGGTGAAACGGTGGAGTCTGAGCGTGCAGAGAACGGCAAGTTGCGAGTGTATTGGCAAAAAAAGCGCCGCTTGCGAGGTGGAGAAAAAAAAAGCCCGTAGACGCATGTTGCGACTGCTGTACAGTCGGAGGTTCTCGATAGATGAACCAGAGTCACAGACCGTGGAGTTAACGGGCCCGTGGACCGACCTGCCACATTACCACTGACGGTTATCCAATCAAACTGCTATTAATTTGGCAGAGTTGCTGCTATGGAAACTGACAGTCAGGCTAGAGACGTGGCCAACTCCGACCTACTGCTGTGACCTCTGAGTCGTTGCTGTATAGGTTCCTGCGGCCCACTGAGGGACCATTTGTGCCTGGGAGACAATGGGTTGTGTATTACATAAGACAAAGAGCGTCTTAGAGCCCAAGTGTCATTGAACGAGCGACTATCAGCCAGACGCTAACTCTGCCTTCCGAAGGCATATTCTCTCCTTTCATCGTCCTGCTGCTAACCTCCGGTTTCATTCGCCTTTCGTTTTCTTTCTTCACGACGCGTCACGAATACCAAGCAGTGTACACTGCATCCTCGAGTTACTAGTCCTGATCGCGTCCCACAACCCGACGTTCGTGATTCGAGACCCATGGCGCAACCAGTATTTGAAGGGCACCCACTTGAGGAGTATTTTAAAGGCATGTTCTCATATACTACCCCCTTTTTGCGTCTTACACGCCCGTCCCATGCTGCAGACTCTGGCGAAGTCTCTGAGCCCATGCCCGGAGGTATAGCAGACTTCTCACTCCAGCCCTGTTTAACGGGCCATCTATCCATCTCCAAACACTCCGAGAGAATGGAGAAACTGTGTTTCCTTGTTTTTGGCGCAATTGAGGTGAGCACTCACAAGCCTATCCGTCGCAGCACCATCCCACTCAGCAGTACATATATATATCCATGCCCCTTTCGCCATCCCGCCTTCGCTGTCCCCACACTGTAATGCAGTCTCTCAGTTCGTTCTTTTCCTCTGACGGCGTGTCCCTACGCACGCAAGCATTCGCGGAACGGTTCAAATATGGGGTTATCTCCTCTTCCCTGTTGTCGTCAGCATTCGCTACCACGCCCATGGTAGAATCGCACAGGCGGGGCTTTCCCCCGTCGTTACCCGGAAAACTCTCCGACAGTCATAACAGAACGCCAAGTGCAGCAGAAAGCACGATGACCGACAACCTCTCGCTTTCCATGCCTCCAGAGTCCGAAAGTCCCGTCTGGCCCCTCACGCTTTCGTTCACAGTCGTCGTTGTCGCTCTCAGTGCTCGATTTTACTTTTTCGCTTTTCTGTTGCTTGCTGGCACGCTGTACTATACACATGTTCACAGACTGGATATACACCCTAAACCTGATGTTATGACACCTGTGAGTCATCTTTCCTTCATGTTATGGATCGGTTTGCTAACGTGATGAAAATTCTCGAGTCTTTGCTAGCCTTGCAACACTTGATCTCTGCTGGCCAAATTTGGGACACTGTAATCAATGATACCTTTACTATACTGGAAAATGAGGAGCGAAGGTAGAGTACCTTTCGAGTCTCATCCCCTGCGCTAATTCATTGATTCTCTGCAGTATATTTTACGGTCCTACATCTCCACTCACGCCGTCTTCCTCGCTTCGAGTTGCCCTGTCCACGTCTCTTCTGACGACGCAAACACAATGCGATAACGTCCGTCAACTCCTCTCCGCCATCACGTCGCCCTCCGAACTGGCGCAGCTCGCCGAAATGTATGCACCACCATCACCCATAAAATCGACCTTCGGCAGTGATTCCCATCGGCCGCTCTCACATCCAGGCTCGTCGCCATGCGCTACTCCTCTGACAGATCGCATGAGGAAGCGGTCGACGTGGAACGGATCGTATGCCTCCCTCGCCCTCGCGGGATCTCCACCGGCGTTCCAATTCGCACGGCGCAGAGAGAAACGAAGATCCGATCTGAGTGCCCTGTTAGGGACCGCCTCACCTTCTCCAGCCCGCACACGATCACGGAACGTGCTCTCGTCGCCTTCCCAGCTACTCACAGATGTATCAGAAGAAGGGATGGTGACAGCGGAGTCATCCTCGGTAGAGGATGAAGAGGAGAACTCGTTCGGTGCCGCTGCATTGGGTCTCTACCGAAACCATGTTAGCGGAGGTTTACGGGCACTTGAACTATCGCAACGCAGTACCCCCTTGTCGCTCACACGAGGCAATTCGACAAAACGCCGAACCACGATGTCCCCAGGGTCCAAGTATACTAGCATGCACACGACGCGACATCCATTGTCGCTCTCAGCACTACGCCAATCGCTACAGAACGCATTGGCATCAAAACGATTCGCATGC
>JBBPSC010000458.1:0-17882 GCA_038093395.1 Baorangia bicolor
CAACAGGGCATGTGACCATTACCTCTCCACCGATCCCGATAACGTCAGGACAAGATATGAGGCAATGATGTTCGGGAAGGTGTTCTGTTGGCCCAGTGTGAGGATTCACTTCGTGGGGGTCTGGTGCGTTGAATTCCTTATCATGCCCTTCGTAGCACCCTAAACTGACTTTGACCAGGGACACGGTTTCTTCTTTGGGCTTCATCAAGAGAGATGTCCACATCACCTACGCATCGGGAGCAAACGCGTGCCATTCCCGACATGCACTTGCTCTTGATGAACGTCGAGTCAAGTTCATGCCAGAGTACTTTGTGGAGAGCGACCATCGTAACAATATAGGAAGTCGCATACGTGATGTTAAAGAAGTCTGGTTCGCGGGTAGCCATTCTGATGTGTATGTGATATATCGATCCACGCAAAGGATGAACCTGATGTATTCTCGCGTCCAGTGGTGGGGTCACCCGGCAACATACTGATGTGGATCTTGGCCCTGTGGGTCATGCTGGCAACGTGCCACTTCTATGGATGAAACGAGAAGCCGCCGCCAATGGTTTAGTTTTCAAGCCGGAAGAGTTTGTCTGGGATCCGGTGGATGTCGATCTTGGCAGAAAGGGTACGATGACACTGCCGTGGAAACTTCTCGAGGTCTTGCCCATTCGTCACCAAGTATCATTCCATGGTGCTGGTAAACACGAGTGGAGGTAGCGTCATCCTAGCAGATTCAGTTTCATTGCCGATTGATGATGGTCTGCAGGTGGCACCAATTTCGCCCTCGTTCGGTGATCCCTGGTCAACAGATTCATTCCTCCGTTTTGTCTGGCGATGTGTATACACCCCATGCTACTCTTGGAGATAGCATTGATATTCCGACTGTGCCGTGGATGGCCTCAGACGGACTATGGACAACTGAACTCCCGGACGAAGGAGCAACGATGCGCTTATTGACATCGTTGCTTAGGGATCAAGGAAAGACGCTAGAATCTCTCGAGAAGGTGTTATTCCTTCTCAATTCCAGTAAGTTCCACCTCTGTTTACCCATCGACGACATGCACCTGACACGTTTAAACCATCGAGGGCTAGACAACAAACTGACTGAAACAATACCCAGACCAACATGGTCCATTCCCGAGGAACCTGGTTTCGATACGCTTGCCCTCACCGTCATATATGACGCAATTTCCACAGTCAATGTTTCCGAGAAACAAGTGAGGGGTGCAAGGAGCTCTCTCAGAGTCATATTGTCCTCCCCCACGTGTTCCCCCGAAGCTTTCTACGTTCTACGATTCTCGACAAGGCACGAGAGACTTCGACGGTGTTTTATTGCTCACGACGAAGTGATCGAAGCTCTCATGCTCGCAGTGGAATGGACCGCTAAGAGCCCCATTAAGAGCCTATTCCCATTAGTCATGGACAGCCTATGTTACCTCATCAATGACTCGGACGGTGCGTGTGATCATCTCGATCTGGTTGCATGCTCATCCTTTACAGCTGGCCTTAGAGGCAAAGTTATCAATGGGCTCAGCCCTAAGCCAAATGTTGAAATCGAAACCCGGCAAACAATGCTCTCGGTAGCATTGGAAGTGAAGGGTAATGGTGTCTTATTGGTCATGTACTTCGCTGATTTACGTCTTTGTAGCACCTAGCAAGTTGATTGCGTCACTTAAGATGATTGCATCTGTTGCTCAGCACCAGCCAGGTGAGAGCTTTCCAACTCATTGCCGTACCTTTTGTCCATCAATTCCCAGGTCTTTGCGAACAGCTGAAGTCCCAAATTCTCAAGCTGGTAGAAAAGGGAAGAGGTCCTGTTGGTTCGGCGGCTGTAGAGGTTCTAGTTGCAATGAAAGTGCCGCGTGAGTCGCAGCCCTACTAGTGCACACTCTGTTGTCTGACCGGCACTGCGGAAAAAGTTGCTCCCGATACGCACTTCCCTAACATCCTTGGCTACATTTGTAACACTCTCCCTCGGTTAGATGTGGAGGTAGGCAGTACCCAATCGCCCAACAACACTGGTGCCTTGCCCCCTGTACTTCAAGTCAAAGGTGAGCGCCATGCATCGTTTGCGCACTCGTTTTATGATCAACTCGTGTCAGATTCTGAGGAGCTTGATGAGAAAATGATATACAAACTTGTGCTGACCATCAAGTCACGCGATGCTCATGAACGCACCGCGGCGACCTTGACATTGTTGAAACTATGCACAAGTAAGTTCTTGAGCGATCTCGTTTATGGAATTGACTGTTGATGAACTAGACTCGATGATTTGTGATTTCTGCTTACGGGACGACGTCAACGTCGTGCACATCTTCATGAGCCAGTTGGAACGAAAGGAGACTTCCCTGCTGGCGGCATATGCATTAAAGACATGTTTGGAGCAAGGTGAGCGAGCCTGACCTTTGGTATAGGATTGACTTGGCTTATGTACGAATGAGACATGGTGAAAGAAACCGGTTTCATGTTCCAGCGTACTGCACAGCTTATCATCGCCATGGTCAACAAAGGCTGGTTTGGCGACGCAGTAGGCCAAGTCGAAGGCTTCGAGATCTTACGTCAACTCATGACGTCTGGTAACCATGGATGAATTCTTATGGATTCGAACCTTGTGCTGATGATGTGTTCGGCCCAGATGCTCTGGGGAAGGCACTCAGCAGGCTTGACATAGTTGCCATTTTGGTGAAGAAGCTTGGAGACGGTGAACGCCATGAGGTCCACCAGAGCTTGATATGTCTCGACATCCTCGGTATGTCTGGAAGCTGGAATCAATGGGAGTTGGCGTGCTCTGTGCAAGAAAGCATCCACAACTTGACGGCCAAACGCGAGACTCAAGAGAAAGCTATCAAGATTCTTTCTGCACTCGCTCAGACGGGTAAGCATGTCTCCTGTCATCCAGTGCACAACCACTGACATATTGGCTAGCGACTGGTGAGCAGGCTATAAAGCCACATGTGAGCAACATAGTGAAAATGCTGCTCCCATCTTCGGGAAGCCCATCCCTACGGCGTTCCCAGTCATTCGGTCCTGTCGCTGTGTTGTATGAGCTGTCCAAGAATGGTAAGTCGGGAGCCATCCTGCCTCGACACATAGTAATCGTTTTGCTCCTCAAACTTAGAAACCTTCTGTGCAGAAATCCAAGCCTCCCAGGAATGGAATTCTCTATGTTGAAGAAGCATTGTCACGCTATCACTCTCCTTCCGCACACTCGAGTGGCTTAGTTAGGGAGTTAATGATCCCCCGTATAGTACATATACCGTTTCACTGTGATTGTATATATGATACAGCTATGTAAATTTCAGCCATTATCAGTTTGTGACGTACTGCTTGAGTCACTACCCATTGTTTCCATTACAGTATATTCGCATCCTGCGGGCATCCACCGCTGGTCAGTACTTCTGCGGTTAATGAGTCTCAAAAACATTGCACACCCGCAATAACCTGAGTGAGCGAACAACATTATGTATTCTACTCAAAATGTGCTTTACATCCTCTCAAACGCTCGCAGACTTTCACGATCTGCTCATCGCCAATGTTTGCAACAGAAAAAACCATCCCCATCCCTCTTCAGACAGACCCAACCCTCGCCTCTGCATCTCGTCCTCCTCACTGCCAGAAATTTGAGCAGGAAGCACGAGAACGCCTACTTCCTTTGCCAAGCACTGACAAAACGTGATCGAGGACATGTTCTGGAAAGGGTGTCGTACGAATGCGAAACAACCTCCCTGGGAGCCAATCGTCCACGCTGATGGAAGCGACTTGTGGAAGAGCTCGTGGCGCGCCTTGAGTGCCTTGGCATTTGACACGATGGAAGACCAAAGCTCTGATAGTAGTAACGCATTCGTGAGAGCTAGTTGCGGGGGCCGAGGAGCGCAAACCTGGATGCAGTCCAGCGTCATCATGATGTACTTTAGAAGCTCGGGCGAAGCGACGACTATGCTGAGACGGTGCCCAGGAATGGCATATGATTTGGAGAACGAGAAAAGATGGATAAAGTTTGATCTCCAAGACTAGGATGGGGTTAATATCTCGGTTTGCGTATGGGTGAAGATGTTTTGTGGAGGATGGTGCACCACAAAGTCATGATACGTCTCGTCGACCACGAGCGCGATATTGTTCTCTCGCGCTAGTTCTGCGAATTGCGCTATTAGCGCAGGTGAGTAGATCGCACAGGTCTGGACTGGCAGGATGCGTCTGAGAGAAGGTTAAAAGGAATGAATAACTGATGGTATTATTTGGTGTGATTAGCACCAATGCTTTTGTCTTGGGCGTGATCAACTTCTTGCATTCATCAATCGAGGGCTAAAAGCCTTGATCAGGTCGAGTATACAACAGAACAACCTTGACGTGAGGAAGTTGAGACTCATACTACCACGTCAAAGTCAAGTTGACGTATGAAGCGAAGATGAAAGGTGTCATACGAGTGATTGAAGTACCTGCAACTCACGCATAAGAAGGACGACCACACAAATAATTGCTAGGATTACCATGGTACAGGAAGGATCACCTCGTCACCAGTGTCTGCTCGGCACATCACAGCTGCTACGAACGACATGTTGTGTCCAGCCATGATAACGATGTCTTTGGCTGTAATGTTTGCGTTATGCCCGTAGACCATTTTCATTTCCTGAGAAAAGGCAGCGCGTAATCTTGGTTCTCCGAGAACGTGGCTGCAATCTGAACTTTGGGGAGACAAGGACGTCTTTGCTAGCGCGTCCAGTAACACATCCGGAGGAGGACTTCCTGGGACACGAGCGGGTGTAGATGGGCACGCCAAACCCCATGCCTTGGCGCGGTGTATACTAATAGAAATGCTCGAAATCAGGGCAGGTTGGAAGACAGATGGACAAGAATCGGAACATGCACGGAGGCTGGATGGTAGTGAGCACACTCCGGGAGAACCGAAAAGCAAGACTTGAGGCTGCGCTAGGAATTGGAATCTTACTGTTAACGTTGGTCATGCTTAAACATGATTGTCTCGTGCGAGTTGGTTTACAAGGGAGAAAGCTGCAGCCGCTAACACCCGCGTGGATTCTTGTCACGTCCGACTGAAACTCGGTTTCTTTCAGTGCCAAATAAGCCCAAAGATTAATATCCCCAGCGTTCGCCCACCATTGTCAGCCTAGGGGAAGCGGGGGGTGATCCTGAGGGCCTTGGATAGGATTGGTCAGTGGGTCCTACGGCCTAATCGACGAGCAGCAGGTGTGTCGAAATTAGTGCTGTGCCGGCCAGGCCTCAAGCCGGCAAGCCGGCTAAGCCAAGCCTTCATAGGCCAGGCCAAGCCGGGCCGTCATAGGGGCTTGGGTGGGGCTCAAGGCTCAGCCTGGAGTTTTGTCAAGCCAAGGCCCAGCCATGCCAGGCCGTCGAAGCCCCAGAAGCCCTGAACTTCGGTGGCTGACCCCACCTGGCAATACCTGATTGCCTATAACGGTATGTTGCAACCAAAGTTTTAAGGTTTCATATTGTTATCCACCAATCCGATCACCCACCCATTACCAAACAATACTGGATGTCTGACGAAGAACAGCCTCGCCAGCCAAAATGTGTGTCAGCCCCCTCGGCACACATGACATGTGCTGACAATGCTGCCGAGTTGGAGTTATCTTCCCATCGGCAAGCACATGCAGCAACGCTGCCTCCACATAGGCATAGCAAAAAATGGAAGGTATTTGAGGTTGACACCCTCTCAAGTACAGATCGTGACTCAGACACAGAGACCTGACCCAAAAAAAGGGTTTTGAAAGGTATGTATTTTCCATTTTTCTGTCAGATCATGCAAGCATGCACACAGCCGCTGTGCACAGGTATTCCATACACTACATTCTTGTGGCTCGCCCCTTTCCGTTTTCGTACCCGCTGATCGTTAACCGTCCATTCCATGGACGTGATTCCTTTGTCTTACACATACCTACTTTTCTTACCCTTCATACCACCCTAGGATTACTCCTTTCATATATTGCACCCTGATATAAATACCTAGCAGTATATAGTGCCCCGAGCAAGGGTTTTCTCCCCTTAGTCCATTGACCCGTGCAATAACTGAGGTGAGTGCCCCTTCGTATATCTTTTCTGTACCGTTGTACTCATTGTATACCTAGTGTTATGTGAAGTGTACCAAAGAAAACTCGTTCAACAAGGATACTCCACAGGCAATGCTCACGAAGAGACCGACGTCTGAGGAGCTACAAGGATAACAAGGTATGAGGGATGGGGGAGTCTCAATGAGACTGACAAGGATGCCCAGGGGCACTGGGACTTTATACGAGGATGCCTAGGGTTACTAGGTCTTGGACGAGGAGAGGAGCATCGACAATAAGTCACGCTTGGAGACGAGGACAAGGACTTAGGAGAGGAAGCTTGACTTCCAGGTGATTCAAGAAAGTATGCTTGTATAGCGTAGATCAAGAATAGAGATACAAATGATACAGCATAGGCTTAAATAAGTACGAAAGGGAGGCACACAGACCAGGCTTATAAAGAAAATAGAAAGTGATGGAAGGTGGGAGAACTCGTCATTGTAAGAGAGGCGACTGCAGAGAGGAGATAAGTCCATGTAGAGAGTTTATGGAAACAGATAAGTAATGACAATATCGGAGGGGTCAGCGAGGATTAATGAAGCAGAAGAGATAGAAGCCAACCTACTGTGCCACATGCGAGTGACAAGTCGAGAAGTAACAAGATAGATAGAATGATAAAGGGGAAAAAGCGTAACACCTAGCTATATTCTGTCTAGGTAACTATCAATACAGTCCGTTGACCCATGCAACGACTGAGCTATATTCCGTCTAGTCTTATAGGTTATGAGCCCTGCTGCTTCACAGTAAACTGAAATACTGCTCACCATGTCCACCGCTGCTCCCGTTACCACCGATACACTTCCCAGCAATGTGCCTAAGCTTGATGTCAAGGGCACAAACTGGGCAATTTTTGCTCTCTGTTTCCAGACTGCTGTTGCAGCGAAGGAGATGTGGGGTCACTTTGATGGGACCACTGCAAAACCAACATTTTCTACCCCAATGACCAGCGCCGAAACTGAAGAGCTCAATAAGTGGCTAAAGAACGAGAATATTTCAAAGCATTTACTCACTCAGTGCATCCCTGACTTGACCACGCTAAAGACCTGAAAGGTCAAAAGTGTCAAAGAAATGTGGGCAGAGATCAAGCGCGAGTATACTGAGAAAGGGACTTACGCACAGATGGAACTGCATACTCAGTTCTTGGACTCAAAGATGACGAAAGGAGGCGATGTTTGCCAGTTCCTTGATGGCCTATGGACAAAACGAGAGGAGTTAGTGTCCGTGGGTGTCGAGATTGATGAAAAGGACTACTGTTCGACAATCATCAAATCCCTCCCCAATTTCCTTGCCAACTTTGCATCAAATCAACTCGCCACTGCTTGCCTTTATGCATCCTCCAAGACCATTGAGCCTGACACCCTGATCTTGCTCATCAGTGAGGAATCCAAACAGCAAAAGACAAAATATGCTGGTCGGAGTGATGGCAAAGATTGCGATGAGGTGATGGCTGTGACCACACCCACCCATGGACGAGGTAAAGGCAGACACCCTCCCCATGGTGACCATCTAAAACAGAAGTGCTGGACATGTGGCTCTGAAAAGCATATAGTGAGAGACCATGATAAAGCCATCAATAATGAGGAGAAGAAGGCAACTTCCACTTACAGCCCATGTTGTGATTGACGACAATGATTCTGAAGATGGTGTTTTCAGAGTGGTTGAGGATGACGAATCACTCCCCGACCTGATGACAACAGAGTCAGATAGTGATGATGAACACAAGGACATACCTGGCAGAGCACAGAGCATGCTAGATGATGATGACAACTGGTTCTCAGTCACTGGCGATGACAGCCCATGGGGCTGTGGATGGGATGAAGAGGAGCTTTGAGCGTGTGAGGCTGACAATGAGACATTGAGCGGCTGTGCTGGCTCCTCCCCCACCACCGAGAATGACCTAGAAAACATTGCCATTGAAACAACCTTAAAGACCATAGCTTGACCAGTGAAGGTAAAGCGGTCCTAAGTTGCTCACAGAACCAAACGGAGAGAAAGAGTGTATGAGCCATCATATGGAGAGGACGTCAACTTGGCAGCTTAAGCCCTAAGGCCCACCCCTAAGTAGTATTGTCCCTCGCTTCCTAGTCTTGAGGGGAAAAGTCCAGAAGAACTAGACTGCAGTTCTCTGGCATTGCATTGGGAGTTTATATACTACAACAGTGTTTACCAGTATTGCCACTGTATCTATGATATGCAATGCTTTGTCCGCATGTGTGGGAATGGAATGGAAGCATAGAAGCACAGCATGAGGCCAACATGCTGTGTGGCAGAATGGAAGAGAAGAGAAGCATACAATGTGTGATGCGCATGTTAATCAAATGGAAGAGAAGCATGATGTAATAATAGCCGGCACGGTAATGAAGTGAAAGAAGTGAATACCGTGACAGTGTAAGTGGATTGTAGATCCGTGTGAAAGGGTTGAGTGTCCGAGCTGACTAAGCAGCTGTTGCATGAAACAATTCTAAGTCCATGAAATGTAAGTAAGCGTTCACGATAAGATAAGATAAAAGTGAAAATGTGAAGGGGAAAAATGTAGACCCATAACAGCCATGGAGGTTAGCAATCGTAATGATGAGACCATCTGCATTGAACTATACAATTCAGGCACCACATGCCATATCACACCAGACCAGGACCATATGATAAATGTCCAGACCATTCTGCTGAAGTCCTTCACTACCGTGAACAAGCAGAAGTTCAGTGCCACTGGAGTAGGCAACCTGATCATTGAGATCCCCAATGGGGTTGAGGTCTCAAAGTTGAGATTGACAGAGGTTTTGTACTCACTGGAGGTGGGGTACACACTCGTGTTGATCGGCTGTCTTGATGAGCTTGGGCTCTTGACGACTTTTGCAGACGGATATTGCACAATCTGTGTTACGGGTCTAGATTTTTCACCCTTCACATATGCACATTTCTGATCTTATCTTATCTTATCGCGTCACGTGATCCACAAGGATCTAATCATCTATCTTATCGTGAACGCTTTACTTACTGATTCATGGACTTAGTCGTTTCTAGTGCAAAGCTGCTTAGTCAGCAGAACACTCTTCACACGGATCTACGATCCACTTACACTGTCACGGAGTTCACCTTTTCACTTCATCTCCGTGCCGGCTATTATTACTACATGCTTCCCTTCCATTTGATGTACATGCGCATCACACATGTTATGCTTCTCTTCTCTTCCATTCTGCCACACTGCGTGTTGGCCTCATGCTATGCTTCCATTACATTCCCACACATGCGGACAAAGCATTGCAATCGTAGATACAGCGTATACATGGACAAATACCTGTTGTAGTATATAAAGCTGAATGCATCGGCCAGAGAACTCCAGTTTAGTTCTCTTGGTCTTTTCCCCACAAAGATCAGAGTAGGCTCTTAGTTACTCTTCCCTCTCAAGTTTAGGCTTTCTAGTGCAACCTAGGTCTCAAGGACTTTTTGGGTTGTTTCAATCTGTGGTGCCAATGGAGAAACAATTGGGTGCATACCATGAATGGCCAAGGGCCTGTATCGAGTGGTGCATGAGGGGGAACATGCTGCTGCAGCCACGGAACAACTCACCATAATGGAGTTTCACCGACAGATGGGTCATATTGTGCCAAATGTTGCTCGTCATCTTGTTGAAAAGGGCCTTGTCAGTGGCCTTGAATTTGACTTGAGCGAACCAGATACCTTCTGCGAATTGTGTGTCTATGGAAAAGCAACTCACAAACCCATTGCAAAGGAGCATGGAGGTTCACAAGCCAACTCAATTGGCAATATTGTCTACTCGGATGTCTGGGGACCATCACCCATTGCAACACTGGGCGGAAAACGGTACTATGTGACGTTTACAGATGACAATATGAGGCTTATCCATTTCCACCTCTTGTGGCAAAAGAGTGAGACGTTCAATGCCTATTGAGGCTTTGAGGCGTGGCTGGACCAACAGCTAGCAGTGAAGGTCAAATTACTCCACTCAGATCGAGGGGGAGAATATCAGAGTAAAGAATTCATACTTTACTTTCAGTCACAGGGGACTGTGCAGCGCCTGACCACACATGACACACTGCAGCACAATAGAGTTGCTGAGCACCTGAATCAAATGATCCTTGAGAAAGTCCATGCAATGTTGCACATGAGTGGACTGCCAAAATTCCTGTGGGGAGAGGCTGCATGTCACGCTGTATGGTTGAAGAATCGGACACCTACCAAAGCGCTCGAAGGCAAGTTGCCTTATGATGCTGCACTGGGCAAATCACCCGATCTGAGCTGATTGCACGAATGGGAATCGCCTGTCTTCGTTAAGACTGGTGCTGGATCAAAGCTAGGAGGAAGAGTTGAGCATGGGAGATGGATGGGCATTGATAAACAAACTGAAAATGCTTACTGTGTGTACTGGCTGTCAAGACAAACTGTGACCGTCGAGTGCAACGTGTATTTCGACACTGCACCGCGTGCCATTGAGGGGGAGGAAGAACCTACCATATTAGGCACCAGCACCTCAGCACAGCCACCCCTTTCCATCACAACAGTCAAGCCACCCCTTACGCCCATCAAGCCTGTCACACAGCCTCCAGCAAATGCCACTGTCACACCACCCTCAGCCACTCGCCCTGCCACACCATTATCACCACTCACCCCATTACCCTCACCATTCACCTCCCCGAGATCCAAACCCCAAGATCTCCCTAATGCCGACAATGAGCCACAGGCCAAATGAGTCCGAAAGCCTAGCCAACGGATCCTTGACATCATAAATGGCAAGGCTACAGCCACTGCACTGCCCCGTGGTGTCCAAGCGCCTGATCCCACTGTTGAAGAAACTCCTGTGCCCGCTGAGCAAACCACCTATGAAGGCATTGGTCAAGCTGAGCAAATGCTTGCCATGTCAGTAAGTGATGACTATGATGAGCAAGAGCTGACAATGCTCGTCAACAAGGCCATAGCAGAGGCAGAGGCACTCGAGCCTACCACACTTGCTGAAGCGAAACGACACCCAGACTGACCGAAATGGGAAGGGGGTATCTGAGAGGAACTTGACACACTCGCAAAAGCCAGTACCTGGGAGCTCACTGACCTCCCACCTGGCATGAACCTAGTTGGATCAAAGTGGGTTTTCCATGCGAAGAAGGATGCCACTGGAAATATTGTGCGCTACAAAGTGCGTCTTGTTGCACAAGGATACTCACAAGTCCCTGGTGTAGACTACTTTGATACATATGCCCCTGTTGCCAAGCTCGCCTCCATCCACACTGTCCTCGCCCTTGCCACTCGCCATGACCTCAAACTGCACCAAATTGACATCAAGGGTGCATACCTCAATGGCAAACTGAACAGGGATGAGCGCATCTATATGTGCCAGCCACCAGGCTATGCCGACCCTGATCACCCGTGCAAGATTTGTTGTCTGTGCAAGACGCTCTATGGACTTAAACAGAGCAGTCAATGCTGGTACCAAAAGCTTGTCAAAATTTTGGTGATAAAGCTAGGTTTCAAACAGTGTGCCGTTGACCAGGCTGTATTTGTCAAACGTGTTGGGACTTCCCTCACCATCATCATTGTGCATGTCAATGACTGCACCATCGTGGCCACCACTCTTGAGCTCATCATAGATGTAAAAACCCAGCTTGCCAAGTTTGTTGAGGTAACAGACCTTGGTGAACTGCATTGGCTACTCGGAATCAAGGTAACCTGCAACTGTGAAGAGCGCATTTTTTCCCTCTCACAGTGCACATATATTGATGCCATCCTCTGCCGTTTCAATTTAGATGAACTGAAACCCCTCTCGATGCCAATGGACCCTAGCATGAGACTCGCCGCAAGCCAGTCCCCATTTACCAGTGCCGAGTACACGGCTATGCAGCATGTCCCATACCAAGAGGCCATTGGATCGCTCATGTACACAGCACTTGGAACCCGACCTGACATCTTGTACACTGTCTCGCAGGTCTTGCATTTTTCCTCTAACTACAGACAAGCTCACTGGGACACAATAAAACGAATCTATCATTATTTATTGGGAACAAAAGGTCTGCACCTACAATATGGAGGGGGAGAGCAGCCATTGCTAGGTTACACCAATGCAGATGGTAGCGTCACTGAGGACTGTCGTGCAATATCAGGCTACACTTTTCTCATTGACGGAGGGGCTGTGTCATGGAGCGCGAAGTGACAAGAAATTGTCTTGCTCTCCACGACCGAGAGCAAGTACGTTGGCACCACACACGCTGTGAAGGAGGCGTTGTGGCTCCGTACACTTATATCCAGCCTATTCACCCCTCTTTCGCAGCCAACGACTCTTTTTTTTGGACAACCAGTCAGCGATTGCACTAGCCAAAGACCATCAGTATCATGCCCATACAAAACATATCGATGTGTGTTTTCATTTTATTCGTTGGATCATCAACGACAGCAAGATTCGTCTTATCTTCTGCCTGACTGGTGACATGGTCGTGGACGTCTTCACCAAAGCCTTGCCCTCACCAAAGGTCAAGCATTTTGGTTCACAACTTGGACTACACACAGCTGCTGTGCACAGGTATTCCATATACTACATTCTTGTGGCTCGCCCCTTTCCGTTTTCATACCTGCTGATTGTTAACCATCCATTCCATGGACATGATTCCTTTGTCTTATGCGTACCTACTTTTCTTACCCTTCATACCACCCTAGGATTACTCCTTTCATATATTGCACCCTGATATAAATACCTAGCAGTATATAGTGCCCCGAGCAAGGGTTTTCTCCCCTTAGTCCATTGACCCATGCAATGACTGAGGTGAGTGCCCCTTCATATATCTTTTCCGTACTGTCGTACTCATTGTATACCTAGCTATATTCTGTCTAGGTAACTACCAATACCGTCCATTGACCCGTGCAACGACTGAGCTATATTCCGTCTAGTCTTATATTTTCAACAACCGTTTATTAACTACACTGTTACTAGGGAAAGGCCACGCTGTTACCCCACCTGCATGTCCACCAGAGTCACAGCCAGACAGTGGGTCTAATGGCAGCCTCCTTGAAGATGTCCAAGTTGCCAATGTAGATGAGCCCACCAAGAAGACATGAGGTGACTGCACTCAAGACATCGACACCTTCTTCTCCCCACCATACTTGAGGAACGACAAAAAATATAGAGACTGTAACGCTTGCACGTACGTATAACATTCAATTTAAATGTTGTTTTTTGTTCATCATATTATAGTAAGCTACAGAAGAAACCGGTTGCCATTATCAACAAGGCCATGACATTGCGGTGCCACCAGCAAGCTAACCATCCAGCCGAGTATCGAAAATGGGCGGCTGACAATGGTTTTGCATTGATGCTGCCTGAAGATGCAAAAAGGTGTCATGAGATGGCTCATGAACAAACCGGCTTGTCTGGGAAGTCTGAACTCAGCAGGCAGTCTTTGCTCAATACCCATCTGGTAGCCAAGGAGCCACTCGTCTGATACTCAGACTCTACATTGCAGGATGCCATCATCAAGTGGATTATTGAGACTGATCAGGTGAGTGTAATGGACATTGGCACATGTACCTACTGACCACATAACTATAGCCCATCTCCGCTGTGGAACATCCCTCATTCCAGAATATGTTGCAGATCATGTCCCGCACCACGAATGGAATCAACATACCCAGTCACAAGATCACACATCAAGCCATTGTCGAACTCTTCCACAAGAATATCAAAAGTCTTCGTCAAATGTTTTCAGTGAGCGCTACAAGCTACATTACACATTTTGCTAACAATACACTATATGATAGAGCGATGTTGTTCGGGGCTGCATCAACCTAACATGCGATGCCTGGCAGGCATCAAATGTAGATGCTTACTTTGCAGTCACTGCTTCATGGATTGAAGAAAGGTCGCTGCATGTGTGGACCCTTCAAACTGGGCTTCTGGGCTTCGTTCAGGTCAACCACACTCATGATGGAGTTCGCCTTGGACAAGCCCTCTACAAGGTAGCTAAGCATGCTGGGGTATCACACAAGGTATGACATGATATAGTATTGATTCATGCTATACTAATGTATTTTGTTAGATCGGCTATGTAACCTGTGATAATGCAAGCAACAACAATACAATGATGGAGGAGTTTGGGCAGTGTGTTTCTGCCAAAACAGGACAGACATTTGATGCCAAAAAACGTCGATTACGGTAGGCCTATCATACCTCAATGCAACCAGTCTCATGTCTTGCCATTATAGTTGCATGGCCCACATTATCAATCTTGTCACCCAAGCGTTCATGGGGATGGTCAGCACCTCCAAGCACTACAACCCTGCCACTCCTGAGGTAGAGCTGGTCTCTACAAGCAACAGAGACGACCACAATGTGATTGGTGTCATTCATGCCATCACTGTCAAGGTAAGTAAAACAGATCCTCGAAATTTCTGTTTAATGCAACATCTTACAGGCACAATCATTGGCGAAATGCAAGGAGTTATTCAAAAGTATACAGACTCAGGACCATCCATTGCAGCTACTACTCGACATGAAGGTGCGGTGGTTGAAACAACCCAAAAAGCTTGTGGCTCAAAGGTTGCACTAGGAACACTTAGACTTGGAGGAAAGGAAGTGAAGAGGCTACTCTGATCTTTGAGGGGAAAAGACCAAAAGAACTAGACTGGAGTTCTCTGGCTGTCTATTGAGGGTTTATATACGAGTACAAGGTTTGCATGTGTTTACAACTAATCTACGATATAGTAGGGCATGTGCATAAAGCATGGTGTGGAAACATAGCCATGGAATGGAAGAGAAGCGTGACATGAGGACCACATGAGGATGTGGCAGAATGGAACATAAGAAGCATAGGCATGCGTACACCGCATGTAGAATGGAAACGAATACTAGCCTGCACAGTGATGAGTGAAGATGTGAAACCATGCTAGATGAAAGGGGATCTTAGATCCGTGAGAAGTGAGCGTCCGTTGTGCGAAAAGTTCTAAGTCCAAAAGATTAGATAAAGCGTTCACGATAGTTAGATGATGAGATCCGATAAGATCACATGATGCGATAAGATAAGATCAAAAGATAAGATAAAGGGGAAAAATGTTAGACCCGTAACAGTGGTCATTTACATTGTCATGGATTGTCGCACGCTGGACCTGAAGGAGGTAAGAGATCCAGTCTATCTAATGTTCACATATACTAATAAGTCTCAGGAGGTGAATACTTTTGTAGCACAGCTGGGTTTGCAGGAGCAGGACAATGAGAAACATCACAAAATATATGAGCTACAGTTAAACGATGCTGAGTGGGAACGCTGTAGAGAGCTACATCTCTCTACGGTTGTAAACCCCCATATCTCCATATTCCCGACCCCCTCCTTTCCTCCCGTAGCCCCACTCGTTCGTATCCTTTCACCGACCTGTGTCCAAGAAAGTCCGAACAGTCCGAACAAGCCCGGTAAGTGGGACAGAAGTCCGAGGTAGGCCCGGACAAGTCCAGAGTCCGTTTATTCCACCTAACCGCTTTCATCTCTTACTACCGCCTTACGCTTCGATTAGGCCCATTATAGACGTTTCCAATATGAGTCAGACCATCCGGTAGTTACAGGTCTCATGACCTGACTTGTCACCACGGCCCTGCACTTACCGTACGAACCTGTACGGACTTCCATTTCACTTACATACACATTCTAGACCAGTTTCCTTCTTTGTCCCTTAGTTACTCCTCTTCCCTAGAAGGTCGGAGTAAGGTGTAGATACTTAGGTCTTGTAGCCTGGGAAGGAATACCAGTTTCCACCCGTTGGATTCTCATCATCATCGTATATCGTCCGTCTAAACCGTTCATCGTTGACCACCCAACATGGGTCTCAGAAGAAGAACACCATCATTCTTGCCGTCTCTAACGTCTTACTGCACGCCGTATTCCGTTTCTCGCCATCTCCTCACGCACAGACTCCTGGTCCCCTATGTTTGGACTACCGGCCCCCGCCCACGCTATCATATCTTCAGTCTGGACTTCCTTCGGACTACCTATCTTGTTGGATCAAGTAACACCGGACTAACTTCTAGACCATGCCCGCTCCGGAATCCCTTTAGGGACGGACTATTTGTACCCTTCACTTTTCACTACAAGCTCTGACCAGAATATCCGTTCCAGCAGGTCATACGAGCTATCTTCTCTTTAACTGGAGCCCACCACGAGGGATTCTCAAGGGTCGTCCAGAAGAATACTCAGGCCGAACCCCCAACGCTTAGAACTTGAAAATTTACTAACACAGCTTCAGGACTTACAAATTGACCAAGACTCGCACTTTTTCGTACCTGTTTCTCCTGGCAATGTGCTCCATAACCGATCTGCAGAGCTCCCCGAGAGCTCGGTGCCGAATTTCACCTTTCCGTTAGAAGGTGATCCGCTGACCCTATCTGTTGCACAGCCATCACCTGACCCACTTGAGGAGTCACCCCTGAGTTCATCTCCGTCCTCCCTTACATTCCTCGCTTCAACGCCTCCGTTGGAAGCTTCGGACTCAGACCAATCAGACGATTCAGACCCATACGGCATACAGGATCGCTCCTCCTGGCCCTTTATTCCAGGAGGGTTTATACAGTCTACTCCTCAGCAATCGGGAGGACCATCTTTCCCGCGCTCACTGTTATCATCACCTCTAACACCATTACCGTCGGGCTCCTCCTCATCGTCAAATTCCTCCTCATCTTCCACCTCCTCGTCGTCTCCACCCCTATCCTACCTCTTCCAGCACTCGTTCGGTTCCCCCGTACCAACTCCAGCCTGTCGTGCTTCGCCCAGACCGCTCTCGCCACCGTCGCCCGGACCAACCAGACCCAACCCGGTACCAACCCCCACAGCTCCTATGGCCGTACCCAACTATCAGGCACCACTCCGGGGAACCCAGAACGCCCCCAAGTTTGACGGAAAGGTGCCAATACTACTCCCACGGTTTCTTGAGGATGTAGAGATCATCGGGACCTCTGCCAGAATGAGTGCAGAGGCACAAATCAAAGCCACCATTCGATACACGGACTTAGAGGAAGCCGAAGGTTGGGAGCTTCTAGACGAAGCCGTTGCTAACCCCGCCAATTGGAACGCCTTCGTACTTGCCGTCAAAAAGTTATACCCCAGCTGTGAAGGGAGTGACCACTATTGCCGTGCTGACATTCAGTATCTTGTAGATGAATCTCATATGAAGTCCATGCGCAGCCAGGACGAGCTAGGGGAATACCAACGGAAGTTCCAGAAGGTAGCCACAGCCCTCATCAAAAATAAAAAGTTGTCCGACATGGACTGTGACGCTCTCTTCCTGTATGGGTTCCCAGACGACCTCTCTAACCGAATCCGTCACCGACTATCTATCGTCAAGCCCAATCATCACCCCGAAGACCCCTACCCAATGGACGACACGGTGGAAGCAGCCAAGTTTCTACTAACCGGTTCCGCGCTACGGCCCGGTATCCCCTCTACTCTCACCCCGCAGCGCCCTTACATCCCGGCGTGGGTCAGCCCGGCCCCAGCTATGCCACCACCACGTCAATCCACTCCGCAGCCCGCAGCACCGGTCATCAAACAAGAGAGCCTAATAGTCAACCGACAGACCGTACAGCCAGCCCAAACCACGGTCCGGACTCGGACTTGTGCATTCTGCGATGCATTCGGTCACTACATGGGTAACTGCCCTCACGTTGAGGAATACATCCAGTCCGGCAAGGCAGGCAGAGGCTCAGACAGCCGTTTGTACCTTCCAGATGGGAGGCGTATTCCGCGCATCCCTGGGTGTGCTTGCCTCCGAGACTGCCTTGACCGAATCTCAGCCGAGCAGACCACCGCTCCTATAGCTTCGTCTAGTAGAGAAACG
>JBBPSC010000459.1:0-17873 GCA_038093395.1 Baorangia bicolor
ATGGGAGGAGCTGAAGATATTGACTTTTGTCGACGGAAAAGGGATCTGTGGTTTCCTGTGAAACGGCAGGGATTTCATCCGGCTCCGGATGTCATCGTAGCCCATCCCTGGTGGAACGGAGGCAAGCGGTCGTACCGTCGCTTCTGGAGATGGTCCAAAGGTGACGCGGGTCTCATCCGATTGTACCCTGATCTGTGCTACACGGACCATGCACCGAACAGCGGTGAGCTGTTATTGATCAGCTGCCTCCTGGTATCCGTTGGGGTGCCGTTGTTCCTTTTGACAGGCATCGCGTTTCCGTTCGTTCTTGCCCTCCATCTTGTGAGCACGACCGTCGTTGGTAACATACTTCACGATATCTATCGCCACGTCTATCGGGACGTACAGCGGACGACCGCCATCAAATCGACGCTCAACCATCCCAAGTTGGTCGTGGCTGCCGCGGAAAGCTCTCTGATTAAGATGGTCAATGAGTGGGCACGCGTGGTTTGCCATCTGGAATACGGGGAGATAGGATCCCTGGGGCACAGATTCGACTTGTTTACTCACAGGTTGGGCGACGGGCCAATGAACGAGGAAAGAAGGAATTCCAGGGAAAGAACCGTGCTTATCATCGTTATGCTGGTACTCACGCTCCGTGCTGTTTACCAGTAACTTCAATTCGTGCATGTTCTTGGGTAGCTAACGTGTGCGACTCTTTTAGAATTAGATTTGTGAAGTAATAGAACTGTGTGGTCATGATAAATTGTCGGGAACGATATGTATCTGCTCTAAACGGTGGCAGAGCATCATCCTCACGTGACGACCTGAACTGCGGCCCGAGCGTTCAAACATTCAAGGCACCTCGAGGTCGTCAACACGATGATTTGTGCCCGTCACGTATTTCGATGCTTCAAATGGGTGGAACGCATAGGCGACCGAATCACTGGCGCAGCAGGACCCTACTTTATAGGGCTCGCCGTCATTCTCATATCTCTAGGAACTCTCAGTTTCTGTGAGTACGCACTCTGTTGGAACACTTTGCGTGCTTGAGTAGCGTTTTTCTATCCAGTCACCGTTGTGCAACCCAGCTTGCCATTTCCTTGGTTGTCGACCCCACCTTGCTTCCTCATTGCCGTCAACCTTTTCGTGCACTATTACTACGTCTGCACGATTCCTCCTGGGTTTATTGATGATCCTCCACGGTATCCCGGAACCAGCTTTCTCTGGGCTTCTCCGTCCACCCCCAAACGACTGTCAACTCCTGGCGTGCGCTGGTCGTCTCCAGGGCTAGAAATCGTAAACGCAAGTCTTTCCCGATGCAAACGATGTGGAGCTATGCGACCAGAGGTGAGCTATACTGTCGGTCTCTAAATGTATGCATATAGTGTGCTAATATACGTCGTACCGAGAGGGCACATCATTGCCGCATATGTAACAAATGTGTTCTTAAATATGACCATCACTGTCCTGTTAGTACCTGATCTCTTTTTCGCTCTATTGCAGTGATGACCTTTCCTCGTCCAGTGTGAGTATGTCTTCGTTGCACAGTCAAGCATCCAAAGATCAAATGCAACTAGGGGTGAACCAATGTGTGGGTCTGCACAATGAACGACATTTCGTTCTTTTCATGTACGTTCTCGTTGGATCGTGTATGTGACCATGTGGCGAACGTATTTGTAGGGCATATCTCGTTATTGGAAGTTTTTTCTTTTCGTTCCTCGGATACCCCCACGCCATTGATGCGGTCGGACTGAGTTATATGGTGCGTTCCTCCTGGTCTCTCTTTAGCTGTCATTAATACTCGTCGATGCTCAGCCATGGGTTCACACCATGCCCCAGCTCTGTTTCATTATCATCTACATACTCTCCGTCGTAATGTGTATCGCAGTCCTGATCATGCTACTTTGGCACCTATGGGGAGTCGCACGCGGCGAAACCTCTGTCGAAGCGCAAGATCACGCGGTATATCGGAAGATTGCAAAAGAAAGGGGAGAGGTACGTCAATTCTTCTTCCAATGATAGATATGTGCCTCATTGGCGTTAATCGCACTCCAGGCGTTCATTAATTCTTATGACTTGGGGTGTGTGAACCGCTTAGCAATTAGATTTCGTGTCCGCGACTAAGAGTCTACAGAGCGCGCAAGAATTTGGCCATTTTCTTCAATACAGGGCCAAATGGATAGTACGTCACATCTTCCTTGGCCAATCCGTGTTCGATGACCTGAATCACGACTTTGAAGCCCATTATACACGCTTTTCCTTCCGTTCAGAACTATGCCGTACACGGATGGGCATTCATGGGCAAGACGCCAAGGTCTCGAGCGACATCTCGGTGTGCGCGAAGGGGAAGAACTAACGGACGAGGACGATGAAGAGACATAGTACCGTATCAAGTGAGTAAAAATTCTTCCGCCAAGTTAGTTTAGGACAGGATGAGGAATGCCGGGGCCATATGACTCTTTGGAAATGCCCCATCAGAGGGGATTTCAGAAAGCAGTTTGAGTAAAATATCCGGTTTGCTGACGCGTTTGACGCGTGTTCGTTCTCTGACTTGAGCATGGATAAATATCTGATGACATGTTGCTGACCTGAATTCATACCAGGGATTCCCTTCGCATACACTCTTCGCGGGAGCACACACATGCACAATCTGCCCATCTAAAATTCTTGGCGATGTGTATGGGCTCGACACTCACATGTCGGATAATCACCACTCCTCTTTAATGCACGTTTTTAACTTGCCCAGCCAAGTACGCAAGCAAGACTCCAGCAGGAAGATAGATTCACACGACCACGAAACAGGAGATGGGAAATCTGACCGTTGCGAGCGCTCAAGCGAGTACAGACTCCCTGTTCCGGCGGCGTTTCTATGCACGTGACTGGCTGTGTAACGGACGTGTCTCACTGTCCGGTGAGAAAAGAACGGGATGAACGAGCGCGGCTTCCTTTAGAGAAGCGCCGGTCGACGGAACGGACTCGAGTGACGTCAGGACACGGTGGTGGACTTTTGAGTACCGATCCACACATGGGGGTTGCCCTGTGCCCCCGCGTTGATGCCCGGGATAGGGCAACGCCGCCGTGCGTCTCCACAGGCATCTGAAGGTGTGAGTTCTGTCGGAACGGACCTTGCAAGAAATATACCATGACGTGAGATGAACGTCAGCAGACTCAAATGTCGGCATTCTCGACATGGAGGAAGATGTACGGATACGGAAGTTGTGGACATGGTCCGTTTTGACTGGACATCGACAAATGAATGTGGGAAGGAATCATGATCTAAGTGAGGATTGTAATCTAAAGACAAAGATTACATCGCCTGCCCTGGTGTCCGAGTCGTCCTCGTTGCTCGCGTCCAGAACCTGTAAGACACCGTCGACCAGTACCGACATTTTCTGAGCCTGATCTGCAGAACGCAGCCCATACCGAGCTACCAGTTCCAGTGCGCACGTTTCACCCCAATGCTCCTCCATCGTGCTCGTCGTCTTGAGCCAACTCCCCGGTGGCGATTTTCTAATTTCCACGCTTATTTGTGATAATTCGGCCGGAGATAAAAGGCCAACATATAAATTCGCTCTATTTACCCCTTGGTCCTTGGCCCCAAACATTTCCATTAGAAGTACCCGCTCCCCAACGCTGTTTGTTTCCAACCCTCTTCACTATGGCTCCCATTCTCAACCACCCGCCTGGCCTCAACTTCATCGAGGACGCGGAACATCGTGTCGTCCATGTTGATGCTGCGACCTACTATGGTGGTACAGAGTCTTTCTCTCGCTCACGAACCTATAGTCATGTACGCCTCTCCCTCACCTCTCTCTACCTGTCTGATGTGTTCTCCCCACCTCTGCAGTCCCAGGTCCATGGTTACAACCCCAAACGGGTGCCCACTTTCGAGGAGGATACCCACACCCGCGCCCGCAGAATGTCGCATGACGAGAAAAGCGTCACTGGCCCTCGCCGTTTCCTTATCGACGTCGAAGAGACCATCCGCGTCGTGCTCGAGCAGGAAGACACCGATGGTGATTTGCAGATCAGCGTCACAGATGCTGGCCCAAAGATGATGGCGCTCGGAACCGCCACTAGCAATGGCTTCAAGACATTTGACATCCGAGTATGGTTTTCTTGTAACTACAACCTGTTTTATGTGTTGATGTGTATATTTCAGGGAACCTATATGTTGTCTAACCTGCTTCAAGAGCTTGCCCTGGCCCGGGACCATAATAGGAAGCGCATCGTTCTTGACGAATCTCGCTTGACGGAAAACCCAGTCGATCGTCTGTCACGCATGATAAAAAACTCGTTTTGGCATTCGCTCACTCGTCGCATTGATGGGGAGGGTCTCGAGATCGTCACCGCAGACCCGAAGAATCGTACTGGTCGTGTCCAACCGCGGATCTATGTCCCGCACGGCGAACCGGCTATGGCAGAGTATTACCGCAAGGTCGCGCGCGAGAAGCCTCACATGAACCTCGATGTCGTGGTTCTTCCCCAAAAACCTGACGACCCTTACTTCATGAAGAGTCTCTACTCCAAGCCCGGCCTTCTCGCTTTAGCTATGAATGAAGTCGATGACGGCAAGGGTGGCCGTACACTAAAAGGCATCCCGTTCATTGTGCCCGGTGCTCGCTTCAACGAGGTTTGTCGAGTCGAGTCATACATTTATTTTTCTAATCTTCTTCGATATCTCAGCTCTACAACTGGGATTCCTACTTCATTTCGCTCGGACTTCTTGTCGATGGCCAGGTCACAATGGCAAAGGGCATGGTAGACCACTTTATCTTCGAGATCAAGCATTACGGCAAGATTTTGAACGGATCTCGGAGCTACTACCTGTGCCGGACACAGCCTCCTTTCTTGACCGATATGGCGTTGCAAATCTATAACCAGCTAGACCGTTCCGATATGAAGGCCAATCGCGAGTGGCTCAAACGTGCCATACAAGCAGCAATCAAAGAGTATCACACTATCTGGGTCGCTGAACCCCGGATGGACCCCAAGACGGGTCTCTCGCGCTACCGCCCTGACGGTCTCGGGATTCCCCCTGAGACCGAAGCTACCCACTTTACCCATATCCTCGAGCCGTACGCTGCGAAGCACGGCATTTCAGTCCTGGAGTTCAGTGAAAAGTACAATGACGGCATCCTCAAGGAACCTGCCCTTGACGAATACTTCCTGCATGATCGCGCGGTTCGGGAGTCTGGACATGATACGAGTTACCGGCTCGAGAAGCGTTGTGCCAATCTTGGCACTATCGATCTCCAAGCGCTTCTGTACAAATACGAGGTCGACATTGGGACTGCGATTCGGGAGGTCTTCGACGACGAGTTGGACCTTGAGGAGGACTTCCCCCTAGCGCCGTTCCCTCCATCGGTTGAAGCGTACGCCAACCCTCACCGCGAGCGCTCGATATCGAGGCCTCAGACTAGCGAAGAGTGGTTCGAGAGAGCAGACTTCAGGAAGGATATGATCGACAAATATCTTTGGAACGAGACGAAGAACCTCTATTTCGACTACGATACAGTTCAGGAGAAACAGAGCCTGTACGAAAGTGTCACAAGCTTTTGGGCGCTTTGGGCGGGTTGCGCAAGTGAGGAACAGTGCTGGATGCTGGTGTACGTTTTCAAGGGTCACTCGATGTTTCCTCGTGCTAAACTTGACTTAGTTCACAATCGCTGAAGAAGTTCGAGGTTCTTGGTGGGCTCGTGTCTGGTACGGACGAGTCTCGTGGCAAGATTTCCCTGGACAGGCCAAATCGGCAGTGGGATTATCCGTACGTAGATGGATTTATCTGGAACTGCACCACGCTCATTATCAATTTCTTAGATACGCTTGGTTGGTCATCTTGGACGAGGTTCTTGTCAGTGGGTACTAATGCAATTGATTTCAGGCCTCCTCACCAAATCATGGCATGGGTTGGTCTTGAGCGTTATGGTTACCTAGAGGAAGCACAGCGCCTTGCGTACCGATTCCTTTATATGTATGTCCCTCGTTGTCGCACCCGTTTCAACAGATGCAGATGACTAGTTCTCGATCAGGATGACCACGGCTTTCGTCGACTTCAATGGCGTCGTCCCGGAGAAGGTGCGTTGCCTCGATCTCAAATCCAAGGCATAGATTCTAATTTCTGCTTTCCTCGCAGTTTGACGCTGTCAAGCTATCCCATCTAGTGGATGCCGAATACGGGAATCAGGGGGCAGACTTTAAGCTGGTCCCTCGTGAGGGCTTTGGGTGGATGAATGGTGAGCAAAACAATTATTCATCTGAATTCTACATGCTTAAATGATATATATAGCCGCCTACCAAGTTGGGTTGTCCTTCCTCTCGACGCACATGCGGCGGGCCGTTGCAGCCTGCACAAGTCCCGAGGTATTCTTCGGCAGAGCCGCGAATGCAGATGTTACGGCTGTCCAAGCCATGGCTGCTGTCGCTGACCCTCTCGACCTTGCCATGGAAAGTCTCAACCTCACCGCGTAGATTGCGAGTGCACCGACGTGCACCGCTATGTGTAGAATACCTTAATACCTGATTACGATGGTAGTTGGTAATGTCCTAATCCTGGTTGCATATGTGGACTTTTCGATTTGCATCCATCTTTCTTCGTGTACCGCATCATTCCCATTGGTTGATACACTGGCAGGTTCGATGAGTCAGCTTGAGCGTCGGGCTGTTCCGGAACTTTGCTACTGATTGGCTTGTGCCATCGTCGATGTTCCCGACGACGCTGGCGGCTCTTTTCCCTCTTTTCGGTTTCTTCAACAGATTATACCCACAAGAACAACCACACTCTTTCAAGAGTGAGCCCACTCGCCTGCAATTTGAGCTGAGACACCGACATGCCGTCTCGCCTGACGCTCATGTCGTGTTCTCCGACATTCCGCAAGCTCCGACGAGCGTGCTCACAGAAGGAAATGAAACGGCATATACGATAAGAACGAAAAAACTCTCCTCCTATCACCCGCCTTCCTTTCGCGCACACGAGGCCGCCCGCATACGTTCGATCCGACATGCCCAAAGCACCGATCTTCCTTGGTGGGAAGACGAAATCACCGGACCCGACGTCGAGCACCGAGAAACGCTCCTCGAGCTCGCCAAGATGACGAACAATGCCTACGTTGCCCCGGACGACGCAGCGTGGTACGAACTGAGCGAGGATTGGAACAACGTGCGTCGTTGTGTTGTTCGTGGGTCGGGGGACTGACGCATGTAGAGTAGCGGTACCCGTTTGGTTGGGAACCCGACTCGGACGGGTTTCGCGGCTACGTCTTTGCGACGCCAGACAATGCGACCATCGTGTTCTCCATCAAGGGTACCTCGACGGCGTTATTTGGGAGCGGCGGTCCGACGGGAAAGAAGGACAGGTTGAACGATAACCTGCTGTTTAGCTGTTGTTGTGCCAGCATCGATTGGACGTGGACGACGGTGTGCGGGTGTCATCGGGGAGGGTGGAAGTGTGACCAGACTTGCCTGGGGCAAGCGCTGGCGGAGGAGAGTTTGTTTTATCCTATTGGTACAGTGAGTGCGTTTCCTTGGTAGGCCACTTTTGCACGACGATTCAGCGGTATTTTGATTTTTGCATAGAATCTATACAATAATTTAACGTATATGTATCCTACGGCCAACATATGGATCACTGGGCATTCGCTAGGTTGGTGAGGTTATCGTGCGTGGATGGTGAGCGGACACTGACGTGGAACGTGCGGTTTGTAGGTGGTGCGCTTGCGTCGTTGCTGGGTGTGACGTTTGGAGTTCCGGTGGTGGCGTTTGAGTCGCCCGGGGAGAGGCTCGCAGCTAAGAGATTACATTTGCCCTCGCCTGTAAGGGACCTGTTCATCGACGTGTTATGGTGCTTCTGAACAATGTGTTTCTTCCAGCCGTCGACGCATCACGTCACACATGTGTATCACACGGCTGATCCCATTGCGATGGGGACATGTAATGGCATCCTTTCCTCCTGTGCGCTGGGAGGGTACGCCATGGAAACCAAGTAGGCGTCTTGTTCGTCCATCACACGACTAATTGCACAATGTGTAGGTGTCACCTCGGTACATCGATCATGTACGACACCGTGTCCAATCTCTCTTGGGCGGTCGACGTTCGTACACACGGCATCGTGAGCGTGATCGACAATATCCTGAGTAAACCGTGGCAACCAAGTTTGGAAGTTGGGCGAGAGGTGCCGTTGGCGGAGCGGGAAATGGATTGTGTGGTACGTGGCCTTTTCTTTTCTCGGATGTTGCTGATCTGGAGCGCTATTAGGAGTGCTATAGTTGGGAATTTGGAGACTTTCCGCCGGCGTTGGTAGAGAGTTGATGTGTGTAGACTACCCTTTTGATGAAAAGTGATTACAAAAATGGTAACCCTTTTTGAGATACCCACACCTCGATGATCGTGCCCATCACTGTCACGCCACCGAACGCGTTTTCTCCAAAGCTTCCCCCGTCAATCGCAAAACTGGGGCATGACGAACTCTTCTTGATTGAATTGCAAGGCACGCTCGACGTCCGGTGCTCAGAATCGACAGGCAAGGATGGACAGTTGATTGGGACGTTGAACACAGCCGACATGGTCCGTACTCATCGCGCGCAACGAGGTGTTTGACGGGACACGTCCCCGCTGATTGTGTTTCACGTCCATAGAATAAGCCTACGCTCGTGATCGGGCATCATCTGCTGGAAGGCAAGGTGGTCAATCTCCCAAAACCTCTTGGAGTGCTCCACAAGCACGTTCGGAACCTCATTCCTGATGCCCACGCCCCAGACGACTCAGAAGGCGAGGGTGAGAAGGAGAAGGAGAGAGAGAACAAGCAGGTCCGGTGGGACGTCACAGCCGTGGTGAAGAAAAAGATCGTGTTTTCGAAGCGGCCCATGCCCATCGCCAAACCAGCCAGCACAGCTTCTCGTACATGACACAGAATTGTGGGTATGTATGTGATTCAGGTGATAGAGCGCGGCAGCCGTTGGCCAGCACGCTGCAGGCCACTCGAGGGGCCGTGACGAACCCACCCCCTTGACCCTGTTGTTCTCCACACACACACACACGGCATGACTGAGCGAGCGAGTATGTTGAATCCCCCATGTACGACCCGGGAAGATCGTCGCTCCATCCAGAGGATCAAGGGGGTGGTGGGGGAGTGTTTCGACTGTGCTTGTGGAAATGCTATGCCTTGTCTTCATTTTTGTGAAGTGTGCCATGTACACTCTGGCTTGTCGTAATTTAGAGGTCCGCTCGTTTGCAAGTCGAGGATAGCTCATGTCAAACGCAACGTTTCCTCAACGTTGCAATGAGGGCGTGATCCTTTTTTCCTTCTTCTTCCCTTCAAGTTGCCATGCCGCAAGCAGCTGCCACCCACTCAAAAAGAACTAGTTAAAACGGGCATCCGAAATAGCCTTGTTGCTGATCAACATCGCCCAGAGCCCCAAGTCCTTCCATCCTTGCTGCTTTCCCTTGACACGATGTTCCAAGTTGTCAAAGAGACGGGTGTACCGCTCTACGCAGTCAAACTAGAACAGTACGGCGAAGTCAAGGACATACCTCCAGTAAGCGATGTATTCCAGATCAGCTCTCCCTTGTCGACTCATCTCCCGTCCGGCCCCAGTCATCGATCATTCGCCTTTTGGGCACCAACAGTGCGCCTCAAGACGACCAACGGGAGGAAGTCCGTACTTTACTCGCCGAGCCCAAGGCCGAGTTGGAGGCGGTGGAGGAGGACATCACCCGCTTACAGGCCCGTCTCGCCGACATCCAGCGTCGGAAGCGCGAGCTGACCTCGTACGTCGAGGACCTCGGTGCGCTCCTTTCCCCGATCAAACGGATGCCCCCGGAGATCATGGCCCGGGTGTTTGACTTTTGCGGTGACGTCCACGTTCGCGGACCTCATTGCGAGCCCAGTCGGCGCGCACCGCTGCTCCTCGGGAGCGTGTGTCGCAGCTGGCGGACGCTGTCCCTCGCCTTGCCCAGGCTATGGACAGCGCTCTACCTCGACCTTCCTACGTCCGGCACGCTCGACAAACAAGAAGAGATCCTCCACGCATGGATCCAGCGCGCACGCCCGTTCCCCATCTCGTTGTGGTTATGGAACGACTTTCTGACGGACGACGTCCCCGCTACATTTCTCCGCCGACTCAGCCGCGTCATCGCGGACAATGCAGATCGCTGGCGGGCCGTCTTTGTCCATTTCCCCGCAGCCACGCGGGACTGGGACTGTTTCAGTGCCATCGTGCGGTGTCAGATGCCAGCGCTGGAAGAGCTCGAGATTTCGCCCCAGTGTACACCCTGGGCCCCATTCCGGCCCGAGTTTTTGCCCCGTTTGAAAGAGTTGCAGATACCCGCTGGGGCGATGCCAGATAGCCATAGGACGTTGCCGTGGACGCAGCTGACGCAGCTCACCCTCCGCGGTGGATACCGACCGACCGACATCGAGGAGCTGCTCGGCATTCTCACCCGTGCCCCGCTCCTCGCCCACCTCCACGTCGAGATCACACAATACAAGTGTGAGACCAAGTGGGACAGCGCGCGGGAACGCATCGCGATGCCCTGTCTCGCCACCCTCGTCCTCGTCACGATCAGCAAACACGAGGAGTGTATCAGCCATTTCATGGACGCCCTCACGACCCCGGCGCTGCGCGACTTTCAGCTGCTCACGCGCGTCTGGGACACGAGCCACATGAGCACGAGCTGGTGCCATGAGAGCTTCCTCGCGCTGCTCGCCCGCTCCAAGTGTTCCCTGAACCACTTTACGCTCACCGCCGTCGACATCACGACCGCAGAGTTGCGTCAGGTGATGGAGCGCTGTCCGTCGTTGGTCTTGTTGAAGCTCAACGGGAGGGACGTGCCTTGCATAATGGCTCCACTGCTTATGGAGATGATCAACGAGTCGGACCACGATCGAAATCCACCCCTTGCACCCTGGCTGAAAGCCATCTCTCTCAGCTGCGAATCGATGGACGCGCTGGATTGCCGGGTCGATGACACCGGGCTCACGTTTGAGCAAGCGTTTGCACAGCTCGTGACGTCTCGCACGACGAAACGGGAATCAAATAGCAAGGTTCTCAAACTGAAATGGATTCACTGGACGATTTGGTGGGATTGGATTAGATACCAGGCTCCAGTCCAGGCACATCCTGATCCTGAGCTGGAGAGACGCCTTTTGAGACTGTGTGCGGAAGAAGTCGACGTGGGGGTGTCTTCCGCGACGTACAACAAGTACAAGCGTGTCTCCTAGGCTTGTAGAGGGAATCACTGGCTGGTCCAGTGAGCAATCACAGATCTTGGCGATAAGTATTTTTGGGGGATGTAACCATACATATTTTTACACATGAAACTAATGCATAGAAGATGATAGTGTACAGAGAGCAAACGTGTCCAATCGCGCTGAGTACATATTACACGAGGCAAAAAAATAACTTAGCAAGGCTATGCGAAACGCAAGGCGAACCCATTGATGAGTAAAATGAATAGGTTGCGCATTGGGGATATCACGGCATGGGGATCAGGGTTGGGTGTGCCAAGTCATATATGGTTACGCTGTGGCACGCAGATATGATATCAACGCCACTGTGCGTCTCGTGGTTTTTGACGCAGAGCAGCACGAGCGATGACGAATGGACAGCTTTGTTTGAAATGTGGAGAGGCAAACGTTCCAGAATCATGTGATAAGGGTGCTGCAAAGGGATGGTGCGAAGACGAATGAGATAAGTTAATTGAAACCATCGAAGTGCCCCTTGAGAATTCTCTCTCCCATAGGAGAAGGGGCCCGGTGAGGACGTGTCTGCCCAACAATGGTTGCTGAGCGTCTGGGTTTGCGGCTGAGTATATTCTTCGTGATCTGTGTGCTCGATACAGCAGCGTTCGGAGGGGGCTGATAGGTGTCGGGCTGGGGTATATCAACCGCAGGAGGCTACGAAACATCAGATGTTTGGAGGTGCAAATACAATGAGCAAGCACACCTTGCCAAGATGTCCTCCTAGGGAGAGGCGCCTGAGAACATTGACACCCCTTTCGTGATGAGGCTCCGCCATTGAGAGTTGGGGTTGGAATCGACCGGTGGTGCTAGCACAACGAGCGTGAGCGGGTTGTGTAGGTTCTTCAGTTGGTTCGTCTATTGTACAAAAGTGTTAGACAAACGGAACGACGGGACAATACGCAGATACACACCTTCGAGGACAGGGGGAGGGGCGAAACCACGGAAGGGGAAGGTCGAAGGAGCTTTTGTGGGGGACTGAGACAAGTAATAGAGGATAGGAGAACTGGACGTTGGGATGCGTGTGGCGGGGAAATTCTTTGGGGTGACAAGGGAAGGGGACGATGTGGGGGAATTGGACGAGTCAGAAGAGAATGAGGTAGAACGATGGCGGAGATGTTGAGTAGAGATTGGGATTGGCTTTGAGTGCTGGACACTGTCGTGGTCGATCTGGGGGGTGGTCGAGTTCTTGTTCATTGCAGAGCGTGTTCAGGGGGGGAGAGTGACTGGTAAGAAGAGGGAAGAAAATATGCATTTACCCATCAGCACACGATCCTTTATAAAACCCCGACATGGGAATTCCCGGTTTGTCAGTCAGTGTTAGCACGTGTCCAATTTCATCATCATCCCCGCCGCTCAAAATCCTGGGGCTAATACGACGCCATTCCCCGGATTACCACTTCCTTTTGTCATTTAACCCCAGTGGCTGTGTAAGATGTCCCCCTGGCCGCCTAAGACAATACTCAAGCCGGAGAACCATTCCGTGCCACTTGGCTGAATAACTGGCAGAAATGCAAGATTCAGTGCCCGCGGATCTTATAGTGTCTCCACAGCTGAACTCCTGAGTCCGGAACCGGCGCCACCTTCGAAATATGGGCGTAGAGACACTGCCTATAATAGGGTTGCCCCATCAGATACTCCCACGTTCTGGAAAGGTTATCTGGGAATTCCAAGATCCGCGATCCGTTCCGACGTCATAGGGAACCCCGCGAAATTTGAAAGATACCGAGCACAAGACATTCTGTGGTTTTGCAATCCCAATCGAATTACCAAGCAACTTCGACATGCCAACTTTTCATCAGAACAAACCTTGCCTTGCAGCGATACGAACGGCACCCGGTCTGATCGCGGGTTGCAGTTTACTGCGAGGTTTAATTAGAGGAGTCCGATATTCGTCATCGTCCGAGTCTCTCGTGTTCTTGCAGGCATTCCCAACTGTGGCGAGCAGCACATATGTACAAATTTAAATAGGCCCTCCTCTTAGGACAGTACAAGAGCTCTGTTGATTTTCCGAATTTCTGCTGGCAAGTGATGTACTGTCAAAGCCAGTGTTTTGATGGCTCGTGGCACACACACGCCGGTATCGGCCGGTGACATGGCTGTAGTGCGCAGCTGGACTTTTCTATTTTCCTGCAAGTCGTCATCAGAATTCCAGAACCACTGTGCTTCTACACCATTGTGATAGATTTTTTGAGACCGATCTGTTAGCTCCGATACGTGTCTCATATATAAGGTTTCTCCCCTTATCAATTCGCCATCATTTTGCAGATACGCCCGCTATCCCTCCGCTTTGCATAACATACTACATTGGTCGTCGTCGTATCGCTCCTCGGACCGTCTTGTGACCCTGTATCCACGTCTCGTGAGCTCAGCTCGGTGATGAGCGATCTGAGTCGGCGTAGACTGATTACCATATGGAAACCTCCGCTCTCCAGACAGGTTTAAAATCGCTCGACCTGATCGTGATCAGGGCACAATTCGTCGACATATTTCAGGGGTAGAGTACACCATCCTTCGCTACCGTACACCTCTTGTTTACGGGACGATAGGCCTAATGAATCATTGACCGTTACATTAAAAAGTTCAGCAACCCGGTAGCTGGCCGTGGCGTGCGTCGTGTTATCTCCGAGCCTCAACGTCCGTGATACTGCTCTCCTCCATTTCCGATAATTCAAAACAAAAACAAAATGTAGAAATTCCGCCTTGTACCAACTTTTAATTGTCATTCCGAATTCCATTTTGAAACACACTCTTCGGCATCATTATTCAAATATTCACTGACGATCGTACACGTAAACCCTGTAGGTCATCCGACCGACAAGTTGGGGACCTGCCAGCTCTCCCTGGTGAGCGAGAGTCGCAATGTGGCAAGGGGGGACAGAACCGTAGGGTATATTTTTTTTCGCTGCACTAGCATTGATAATCGTCGTCCTGACATCATGCCCTTGATGGCTCGCCATCAAATCAGTACCACGGTCATCGGATCCGCAATGCCTGGATGAACGTTTGTTGCCAACACTTGCGGCGATCCCCTATAAGAATATCGACCGACCTCGATGTTAGCAGCTATTTTTTAATTTTATTTTAAGACCTCGTGTATTGTCCATAGGGCACGCGCCCCTTGTTGGACAGTACATGCGGTGAGCAGCTAGTTCTTCTACTGCCTCTGCTCTTACTACTAGCTGTGCATTTTCTTTAGCTCTTTCCGGCCTGCACAGCATGTAAATAAGTTATCGACTAGGTCGAACAAAGCTCCCGTATCCGTTGGTGGCCACTACTGCTGTATGGCCAACGAGGTGCACCAGGGCGCAATCAATTCACATGTCACTGACATCCATTCCTTGAATGTTCCCGAAGCGTTCGAAAGAGAACGGTCCGTGGGAGCTGTTCCTCTGTTCGACAGGCAACATCACCGTCGCGACTGGCCTTGTCGAGGGGACACCTCACATGTTCATGCGTACCCGCCATGCACATTTGCCACCGAGCCCGCAACCAAAATCTTGCAAGCATCTCTCATCGGATCTAGAAAATAGTGATTTATAGTCATGTATAGTCTAGGTCGCACATTCTGCCAAAAGACATCCAAGCCCCATAAACAAAGTGCTCACTCTCTTCATCGTTTCCCGACTTTACGCACTCTCCGCTTCACGCAGGCCCATTCCAATCATGGCGTCCCTTCCTTGTTTCGCCAACGCCGAGTGTGCCCAAATTCGCTGCATCTTGGGCATGACCTCTCGAATTGTTTTGGCTACTCCCTTTATCGTGTCCCTCGGCATGCCAGCTCGCAACATGGGGTCGATGGTACAGTTCAGATACCCTATCATACATTCAATCGCACGTCAATGCGATGACGGGGGAATGTCGACGTACAACAATGTTTTTCGTCGTCCTCTGGAAGCGCCCGGGCTGCTTGTGTGTACGCTTTGGCGGCCAGGAAATAATACGTCCTTTTCTCCACCGGGTTGTCACAGGATTGTGCCACCTGGGCATGGTAGTATCCAAGCATGCTACATATGCAAAAATTATGTATGAGATATGAAGATGCGTCTTGGTATCCCAAGGAAAGGGAACGTACGCATACGCTTGTGCAGCCGGATAAACACAAAAGGACGAAACGAATCCGGGTTCGACGGGTCCAATAGATTCGGGCTGATCGGAGGCCTTTAGCGTATCTTGGAGGAGTTCGTTGGCTGCTTCGTGGAGAGTATCCAAGAACGCCTTTTTGTCGACGCCGGTCGCCTTCGCATAAGCCTAAATAGCACATGAGCCGTGTTCACCAGGGAGTGTATCGCACGGTGACCCACATTCATCAAAGCTTCCAAGTATATTACCTTGACTCCTCTGACGAATGTATTCTGAAAAATCGCGCCCCTGTCTTCCTTTGACACGTCTCGCCAGACTTGGCGACCCCAGTGAAGCAGTTCGAGAGTCTGCTTCAACCTCTCGACGGCGACATGTGGTGCCTGTCTGACTTGGAAATCGACGACGGCAACCATTATCCATCCACTGACAGTACGAATTTAGCAAGAGGGTTTCAGCGAGCAACAGGTGCACGAACCGAATCACGACAGAAAGTGCCGGACGAACGTCGCCCCACCCTTTTTTCTTCAGACGTTCCAGTGCCGACTGCTGAATGACATCCACCTGTTCGTAGGTCCACGCTCGGCGTTTTTCAGATTCAAAAGCGACTGCACAATGCCGTTGACCATGAATGTACGCAGAACAGCGAAAGAAACAGCCCACATTGTTCATTGAACAGTTTGAACCAATTGCCGCAGTCGATACGGAACACGCGAAGGTCACTTAGAATCCCATTCGACAAGCAGGCGAGGCCCTGTAACGTCGATGCATTTCAATGTGTTCCTGGATCCGTACACAGGGAAGAGACTGACATCCGTGTGCCCGACTATTCCATACCCTTCTGGGGCACCCTTGATCTCGATCTTCCTCAAGCCCTTCATGTGCCCAACGCCTTCCATGAACTCCTGTCGCACAAGTAATCAGTACAACGCAAAGATCTGACGAGTTAACTGACTCTGTTTGCAGAATGTATCATCCATGCCTAGCGTCCAGAATCTCAATCAGGCTTGAACAAACGAGATGACAGTGCGGCTAGTCCTTACACTACTAGCGTACTTGGCAGGGCCAGCGGCCTCCAGCTCGGGAAGCATCTCCTCCGCCAACACCCACGGTGGCTTCTCCGTGCGGTGGTTGGTCAGAATCCCCGAGAAAGGCCACGCCGGGGCCGCGTCGAGACGTTGCTTGGCCTTTTGCAGGGACGTCGTGTACTGTTCCTTCTGCTTGAGCTCCGCTGGACTGAGATCTGCCTTTGGAAGGGCATCGAGGGCCTTTTGCCACGCATCGACGGCGCCCGGCCATTCTAGAGTAGCCTGGGATCGCGTGAGCAGAGTGTCTGTCCGAGCGGGAGGACGCACGCACCTCGTGAGCAGACGCGCGGCGAGACCATCCCTTTGCATACGCCGGATCGAGTTCCGTAGCCTGATGAATTCAACCATGGGCCACTCAGCTCAGCTCAGAACAACGAAAAGACGACGCGACTGTTTACCCTGAATGCATCCCGCGACGCGTCGAGGAATCTGTCATGAAAGCATGTTATTCTCAGCGTGACGGACGCGTTCGAGGGTCAACAGGACTCGAACGAGACTCACTTGCCCATCCCAAGGTTACACGCAGATCGATTGGCGTACAGGATGGCGTTCTGGCCATCGATCGCGATCGCCTCGGTATACTTGTCGTTGGCGTGCAGGTAGTCCTTTTTGATAAAGAAAGCATTACCCTCTTCTTTGAGTTGTACCGCGGTCGGTGGCGTCATCTTGTCTTTCAAGTTTCTGAGAGAGACTGGGATCCGGACTAGTGCGATGTGGCGCGAATGTGGACACCGCTCGCCTCACGGCAAGCTTGGAGCCTCGTTGCCGTCAGCATTACAAGCAGCTTGACACTTTTTGACTAATTTGACGGCCGCTCTTGGGCGCAACTCTAAGGGGTGTCAATGGACAGAAAAGAGGGCCCAAGTGAGGAAACTCCAGTTGAGATAACTGTTGGTAGGGCCGCACACCGGCACTCTGAAACTTTGGGCGTTGATGCGTTTTGCTCGTTCTGTTTTTGGCAGCCGAGATAAGCGACTGGTTCCCCACCAATCAGACACCCCAGATCCATGCCTCCTAATGGCGTCATAACCCTCAGTGGAGCCCTTGGAGTATGGGTTACTAGAGAGTATGGGGTTTGTAGGGGGTTACCGGGTGTTGCTTCAACGAACCGGAGACCGAATACCCTATCATAGGACTATTAGGGAGTATGATGGGCTATGGCTGGCATGTGTTAGGAGGACGGTACAAGCAGAGTCGTCAAGCGGTAACGTTACATACCGTCTTTGCGGGTGTAGGGTGATGCTGAACATGCTTGCACATGGCGGTTGTGACGTAAGGCGGACATGCAGAACCTTGCATTAGAGTCAAACCTCGATAAGATACTAGTGCTAGGAGTACACCATTAAAAGGTGTGCCAAAGGAGCCATCTGGCGTATGGGAACTACTGAAATGAATGTATGATATGAATGAGTGTGTGATCCAGATAATACGTGCCTAGGTATTCCGTATTGAAATTTCAGATGATAAAGATATCCGAAGGGGGCAAA